>MU708562.1:12928-93769 GCA_026770625.1 Nicotiana glauca | reverse complement strand
TCTGAAACTTTTAAATAACTAATCCCGTTCCGACCGTCCTTTAATTGGAAAAACTCTTTTATTATACCCTTCGCGCGGTGTAAGCACCGTAAAAAAGAGGTGTGACAGTGTATATGATGAGGATACCAAGAGATCCTCAGGATACCAAGAGATCCTCGGGATACCAAGAGATCCCTCGTGTATATGATGAGGATACCAATAGATCCCCAGTGTATATGATGAGGATACCAATAGATCCTCGGGATACCAAGAGATCCCCGGCTATTATTTCATGTTGTGAGCAGTATTCCTTATATTGTTTTATTTCTGCTTTCCTATTACTGCTTCCCTTATTTATCCTGTTTAGATTCTCGATGTAGACTTTATCTATACTGTTTTCCTTATCCTATCATATATTATGTTTATCTCAGTAGGGCCCTGACCTTCCTCGTCACTACCCAACCGAGGTTAGGCTTGGCACTTACTGAGTACCGCTGTAGTGTACTTATGCCCTACATGTGCAGATCCAGGTAGCTTTGCCCAGGCGTATCATTCTCGAGGCGGAGAGCTCTAGCAGAGATTTCGAGGTACATTCGCCGCGTCCGCAGACCTGGAGTCTCATTCTTATTCTAGATTTAGCAGTTAGCTTTCTTTTTTTTCCTGATGTTTGTTTTAGACATTCTGGAGTTAGAGCTATGTATTTACCTTCCGTTAGCCTGTGTTCCCGTGAGTTTTCCGGGTTTTGGGCTGATATTGTAGACTTTTGCAATCATTGAGTAACATATGCCGAGCAACATCTTGTATACAGTTTTCTTTTAATTGTTCATTTTTAAATAATTTATTCCGCAAGATATGTGGTTTTCCACATTGTTAGGCTTACCTAGTTCTAGGAACTAGGTGACATCACGACATATTCACAGAGGGCGAACTGGGGTCGTGACAGAACTACCAACCATTATGTCAAATTGACAAAGAAAAGAGGCAATGAAAGACAGGGATGGAGGTTTTCGACTCACATGGGACAAGTAAAGTTTGAAGTATCAAGAAGAAAGTGTGTTCGTAGAAATTCTTTCAAACAAAAAGCAAAGGAATGTGCCAATCAAATGATGTATTCCTTCTATTTATAAGAGACACTAATCTCCCAAGTACGAAACCCAAGAGTCTCCAATAAAATCCGATGGCGCACAGAATATTTTAATTCTCTAGGAACAATGATTCGGATCAATGAGTTTCGGTTCCAAAACCGTCGCAACAGTCCAGGAATATTGAAAGAGCGTCGTCATCTCCTCCAAATCTAAGGGAAAAAACTCAGGAGTGGGTAGTCAAATTTATCTCGGGGTGGTAATGATCATAGTCCGTCTGCCGAGCTCGACAAGGGATGACCTCGGCAGACGGAGGGACTAACTGTATTGGTTAAAATATGTCCACAACGGTAAGGCCGACCAACGTCCCGTTCAAACGGCGAGGCAACAAGGAACGATATGATCTATCCCATATCTTACCCTCACGACTCCCATTGAAACGAGAAACAACCCCTAAAAAATGACCGAAGCAGACGAGGCATGTAAAAATATCGGGTCAAGTATATATCAAGATGTCTATGACTATATATAGAGGGGGAAAAACCTCCGAGAGGGGGGAAGGGGGGCGAATTCCTGAAATCTCTCTCCATCTCCTCATCTATCTCTCCTCTGTAATCTTGATAAACAAAAAGAAAAAGGAGGCAATCTCCAACAATTTATATAATATGCAACATGTTCCCCTCCGTCGATTAATGAGTGCAATAATGGAAAGTTTCAAAAATTATCTATCTTCACCTCTTTTTGTATGTTGTTCTTCCATCTAGTTTGCTGATCTAGAGTTCATTATGCGTGACTTATATTTACCCTATCATTTTTTTTGATTGATTTATTAAAAAAGGTTACAATATCTTTTGAGTCAAACACTTATAAGTCTATTCTAATATGATAAATTTTTGAAATTTGATTCTTTTTTTTTATTTTTGTGACTGTAAAAAATTATATTTCAATTGTTTTGATTTGATTTTTTTCTGTGTCCTTTGTTGTCAAAAAAGTTAAGAATTAATTTCAAGCTAGCGTTTGTCCATAGATTTTCAAATTCGTTAAAAAATATCTGATTTAGATAAAGTATGGTTTGAAGATGAAAATATGTTTGGACATAATTTTTCAAAATACATTTTACTTTTTTTTTGAAAAAATATGAAATGTGACGTATGTCCATAAGTTTTAAAAACTACAAAAAATATCCAACACCTATGAAGAAAATTCATATAAAACTAGGAAAATAAATCTGAAAAAAATTATACAAATATTAGTAGATTTTAGCAAATTACCTTTAATTTTTTCTTGGATTGGCACAGATTGGTACAACAACTTAGGCGAAGGTTTTCTTCGGTTTATAAAGAAGGGCAAAGCCGTGTGAGTTTAATAAGGAAAAAGCGGGTAGACATGAATTAGTCCTGTCATAATAGCAAAAAGTGGATTTTTTTTATAAAATATAAAAGTTTAGAATAATTTTTTGAATTTTTTAAAAACATCAAACGGTAGCATTTTGGGCCAAAAATAGCTCTTGGGCTGGTTTTGAGATTTCAAATTTTTCCAAAATATGGATAAAATGTATAAACAAATAGGTATTTTCCAAAAAAAAAATTAAATTTTTTTGGCAAAATCTATGGCCAAACGGGGCCCAAAAATCTTATCACTAAGAGGTATGGTGAGATAGATGAGATCGATCCATCCTCAACTAGATGTCTCAGGTTCTAGCCTTGAGAAAGAAGAAACACCTGGTAGGACACACTTCTCTTTTAATGATCCATACACAACATGAGACTGCATTAATTAAACCAATGACTTTCGAATACCAGATGATTATACCAAAAAAAAAATATTTGAAGAACTAAATTATTAATTTTTAATAATTGTTTAGCCTACAATATGGTTTAATACTTCAACTATCCATGTTAAATGTCTCTAATTAGTTGAGAAATGAGTTAGCGTTTTTCATATATTATATATGATTTTGGACAATTCTATCTCGTAAACTAACTTTTAGAATTAAGTTACGCTCAATATCTATTTTCTTAACATGGTATCAGAGCTGGATCCAATTTAATTTTTTGTTTACCAATTATTGGGGGGCCCTTTTAATGATCCCTATCTAACGTGAAACTGAATTAGTTGGACTAACGACTTTCGAATACCAGATGATTGTACCTAAAAAAATATTTGGAGATATAAATCACTAATTTTTGTAATTATTTGGCCTAAAATTTAGTATAGTACTCCAGTCATCCTGTTAAGTGTCTCATATTAATTGAGAGATGATTTGTAGTTCTTTTTTTTTTTTTTGTATATATAAAATAGTATCTCAACTTCATAATCATCTTAATGCCTTGCCATGCTCGTTACATCTATCAACAATCCATCAACATAATGAGATAGGTTCACCCTGGCATCAGTTCAAGGTTTCCCGTCACATAATAAAATTTCACTCTAGATAGCTTGATGGAGAACTATATCAATCAAGAATGAAAAAAATTAATCTTCGACCATATGTAGAACCGATGTGATAATGAAATCAGTCAAATATAATCAACACTGGAAAGTTCAAGTAGTCTCTCTAATAAGTTAAATCTATTGCATGTTTTATATATCTAAATAGGAAAAGTTCAATACTAGAAAGAACCATAAAAATATTTAAACATCTTGTCCATAATTATTGATATTTTTAGACTAACATAACAGAAAAAATTTAATACAAGAAAAACATGAAATGATTCAAACATCTTGTCTATAACTAATGAAACTTCTAAACTAACTAATCAAATAGTTATTGGTTCATCTTGATCTTAGTTTCTGATAATTGTGTATTCGAATCTTCTTGAGCTACTGCTACGACATTAGTTATATCTATCTTGGAAGGTGTTTTTGCAATATCGATCAAGTTAGTATCTTCAATGGAATCCTACCTATTTAAAATATAAAAAATTATAAAACTTAGTGGTGAAACTCTAGTTTCTATTACTTTAATATTATATAAAGCTGCAAATCAATTAATTAAAAGAATGAATAATGTAAGAAAATATTAATGGTGAGTTGTAAAATTACTGCGATTTTATTATCTTCATAATAGCTTGGTTATTATTGAAATTCAAATATAAAAATGTGTATCATAATTAAAATTTACTTCAATCATAAATAGAAAAGTTAAGAAATAAAAATATAATTTGAGTGCCTCTGCACGTGACAAAGGAATGTAATTGTGTATAATATCCTCGTTGTCAGCAAGCATTACAACTGCAAATACTTCATCTTGATTATCACAATTGAAGCTCTTGACACCAGCTTTAAACATGTATATCTTTTTAACAATATTTTTTATTTTCATTGGATATAAAGAATCATCTACAACACCAAAAGTCTAAAAAATAACATATTCATAATGGTTAAAAGAAGCTATAACAACAAACTAAAAAAAGGTATAATCTCAGAAACTTGAATAAAAGCAGAAAAGTTCTACTACAAATTACGCCTCCATCCATCAAAATAAGCTCAATTGAATAAGGACTATTAGCTCTGTCGCGACTCAGATTTTCCAAAAGCCTGACAATACGAACCTTTAATTTTTAGTTCATTGAATGAATTACTTTCAGCCGCCATTAAGTCCTTTGTTAATTGACAAGGAGTGTAAATCAAAATAAAGATAATACTAATATAGAGTGTAATCAATTAACTAACGTAGATTATGATATCTTGTGGTATGCACCCAATAAATATTTGATTTTATAATATAATTCCTAGTAGCCTGTTGCTATTTCTATTAAACAAATCTTACAGCAATCAAAGAAAAGAAAAGCAAGGAATGAGAAGAAGAAAAAGTGAAAATATCATTTCTTTTTATAAATTATAATTAAATATCTGTTCATGATCCAGAGAAGCATCAAAATTAATTCTGAACATTTTGGAATCTAATACTAAAGAAAGTTGTACTTAATATATTTGTTATCTGTTATAGATTTAATTAGTGTTCTAGAATTATAATTCATACAACTTGTAAGTGTAACGACCCGCCCGGTCGGTTTGCCTTTTTGAACCATATTTCCTTAAATACAACTTTTCGTACTTGCGTTAGCTAATTTATGACTTGAAGGGACAGTTGGTTCACGATTTGGAGGAGTTAGGAGTGAAATATGCCTATTTGATTCCTTAGGATTTTCTTAAAGATTAAGTTGACTTTGATCAACATTTTGAGCAAACGGACCTGGATTCGTAATTTGACGGTTCTAGAGGGTCCATAGAAAAATATGAAACCTGGGCACATGCCCGGAATCGAATTCCGAGGTCCCTAGCCCGAGTAATGAATTTTTATTAGAAATTATTAATTTGAAGTTTTAAGGATTTAAAGAAATCGATTAATGATTTATTTCGTGGGTATCGGGCTCGTATGTTGGTTTCGAAGCCCGGTACAGGTCCAAAATATCATTTAAGACCTACCCATAAAATTTGGTGTCAATCCGAGTAACTTAAGGGTGTTTTGGCCCGTTAGAGGAAAATCAAGAACTTGAAGTTCATAAGTTTGATTCATTTGGTTTTAGGGAGTCATTCTTAGATTTAGCATTGTTTTGGGTGTTCCGAGGGTTCGGGTAGGTCCATTTTATAATTTCAGACTTGTCGGTATGTTCGGGAGGAGCCGGGAGCCCCGAGCGTCAATCTGACGAGACTTGAGTGAAGTGGAAATTTTTGGAAAGAGCTGAAGCTGCTGCTTCTGTCATAACGGCACCTGTGGTTGGTGGACTGCAGGTGCGAGACCGCAGATGCAGTCCTTCCATTGCAGAAGTGGCCCAGGGTAGGCCAGGCCAGGAACCGCAGAAGCGGCCCCGCAGATGCGGCCTCGAGACCGCAGAAGTAGTCCCAGCTCTTTTGGCCCATTTCTTAGATGTGGTCCACTTCTAGTAGATGCGGGACTGTATATGCGGAAATCGCTGAGGCAGTAGGGTTCATTTAATACGAGTTCTAAGTCATTTTTGTCACTTTTTCACTCCTCAATTGGGCGATTTTAGAGCTTTTGAGAGAAGAGATTCACCTAGCATCTTAAGGCAAGTGTATTCTACCTATTTCTAGTTTAATAATTATGTCTTAATGTCACGACCCAATTCCCAAACCCGGTCGTGATGGCGCCTCTCGTGAAGACAAGGCCAGCCAACAGAACAACAATGCCCCTTTTTAATAGTTAACATATATAATGAATGAATAATACGACTTAATATCATTAATAACTGATATTTACCACCCAACACAGCCCGATCGGGTGTCATAAGTCACGAGCATCTAAAGAAGTCTGAACACAACTACAAAGTTTGTAATTTACACGAATCAAATTTAAAATCAAAGAAGGGAAAAATCAGGTGCTCCGGACGCTAGCGGTCACCTTACTCCACTACAATAATAATACCTTCAATCAGCTCAAAACTCGCTACCGGGTGAACAATACCTGCAACTGCACACGAGGTGCAGTGAGTAAAGTGAGTACTTCCAACTCAGTGGTAATAGACATATATAATGACTGAAAATAAGAAATCCCGAAATATAACAATGCAAAGCTATAACCAATTATTCAACACGATTTAACGGTGGAACAACATCAAGCAATGGCAGGTAAAACAGATTGATATCGATGCATGAATGCAATGCAATGCACATGACCGCTGCGGCGCGCAACCCGATCTATTTGGGTACCCGCGCTCACTGTGGGGGTTCAGACTCAGGAGGGGCTCCTACAGCCCAAGCGCAATATCATTGTAGCATTCGCTGCAGCGTGCAGCTCGATCCACACTCAGTCCAGATATATGCATGTAAGCCACACAGGCACAGTCAAGTTTATAATTTTCAGTTCCAATTATTAGGAATTATAGATTAAGTGTTTAAAACTTTAGAAATTTACTAATCATTTTGAGACAGTGTTTAACTCAGGACTGATATCATGAAAACATACTAAGCATCATAAAAATAGTGATAATAATCCCTAAGGGATCCAAATAATCGGCACGCAGCCCGAATATGCTCATAGCAATCCAAGTAGGATGTTTACCAATCAATTTCTAGTCAATAACAAATTATGAACATCACTCGGACGGACTAAGCCATAGTCCTCCAATCACAAACGACCCCGCACTCACCGTAGAGTACGTGTTTTGCTTCAATATAGCGTCACAGTGTGATATACTGGGGTTTCAGACACTCAGGTCATCATCTACATCTATTACTCACCTCAAACCGGCCACAAGACTAGTCCGCTAAGTCTTTTCCTCTCGAATCGACCTCCTCGCGCGTCGAATCTGGCCAAACCCATAACGAATACATTACAATAGGCTAAAGAAATATAACCCAATCAAAAGAATTCGAAAAACACCAAAAATCACGAAGTTGGCAAAACCCGAGCCCCGGGCCCACTTCTCAAAAAATTATGAAATTTACATCACCGGGTTCCTCGTCTCGCCACGAGTCCGTACATATTAAATTTACCAAAATCGGAGTCCAAATGCTCCCTCAAAACCCAAATTTTCATTTCAAAAACCCAAGCCCTAGTTCTTCATTTTTTAACCAATTTCCATGAATTTAAATGTTGAAATCATAATTAGATGATGTTTCTAGGCCATGGGACTTACCTCCAATCATTCCTCCTTGAATCCCTCTTCAAAATCGCCTCAAAGCTCTCGAAGCTTGCTCAAAAATGGTGGAAAATGAACCCAAGTCGCGGATGAAATGTTCTTAAAACATTCTGCCCATGTGACATTTCTTCTATGCGAACGCGAGGTCCCTCTCGCATTCGCGATGCACAAAAATTCCACTGGCCAATTTTACCCTTCGCGAACGTGGTGGCTTACCCGCGAACGCGATGCTTTAGCTACTACTACTACGCGAACGCGAGTCTTATAACGCGTACGCGAAGAACAAATATTACGGAACCTCAATTCCTCTTATGCGAACGCAACACCCGACACGCGATGCATACTCCCAGGGCCCTTCGCGAACGCGATGCTCTATACGCGAATGCGAAGCACAAAGACTCAGGGACCCAACTCTCTTTTACGCGAACGCGTGCTTCTCACCGCGAACGCGATGCTCCAGGACTTTCCCTTACGCGAACGCGGACCTTCCTTCGCGAACGCGAAGGCCAAATCTGGCATGCACCTGCTGCTGCATTTTCTGCAATATTTTCCAACTCTAAACTCCCCGTTAGCCATCCAAAATCACCCCGAGGCCCTCGGGACCTCAACCAAAAGTACCAACATATCCCAAAACATCATACCAACTTGTTCCAATCATCAAAACACATCAAACAATACTAGAATCATCAAATCACATCGGATTCAAGCTTAAGTTTCTACAAAACTTCCAAAATGCACATTCGATCAAAAACCCAACCAAATGATGTCCGAATGACCTGAAATTTTACCTGCACATCCAAAATCACCTAACGGAGCTACTGCAACTCTCGGAATTCCATTCTGACCCTCGGATCAAAATCTCACCTATCAATTGGAATTTGCCAAAATTCTAACTTCGGCAATTCAAGCCTAATTCTATACCGGACCTCCAAAATCAATTACGATTGCACTCCTTAAGTCACAAATCATCCCCCAAAGCTAACCGACTCACCAGAAATCACATTCGAGCCTTCTAACTCAATAGTCAACATCCGGTTGACTTTTCCAAGTTAAGCTTTCCTTAAGGATACTAAGTGCCTCATTTCTTATCAAAACCAATCCCAATCAACTCTCACACACCACATACTGATAATGAAATATTAAGAAGCAATAAACGGGAAAAATGGGGCAGTAACACATGACACGACGGGTCGGGTCGTCACATCCTCCCCAACTTAAACAAACGCTCATCCTCGAGCGTACCCAGAGTTGTCCTAGAAGCCAACCAATAGCTGAATGACCTTACCAAGCATATACCCGAGGTGATCCCACGTCACCCTATCTCACATAGGTCCGATAATACAACACGACTGAAATTTCACAGTCCATCTAGACCATAAACAGTAGGACCACATTGCACTTTCAGAAGTCATACTCAAAATCAGAACCTCACTTCAATATTCAGAATAAACACACTTGCAACCTCAGGTGAAATCATACACTATGCCACACAATCCAACACTCGAAACGATAGTCTCTGTTCACAGCAGTTGCCCACAATATCCAAATACCTATCGAAACCTCTTATTAGCTAAAGTCTTATTCCAACACTTTCATATACTGCCGACGATAAATAAAACACGCGATAAATCGTAACCATTCCTCAGGTCACCCATACATGAAGCCACTTCCTTGTTCACTAATACCACAATAGATTTTCGGGCTAAACCTCGATATTAACCCTCTAACAAGCTGAAATCACATCTATTCGCATTCATTAATGACTCCAACGATCACCTCGAATTCAACACACCACTCTGGTGATATGACACCTCATCACAGGCCTAAGCCACAACTTGCATAATCCACGCACCAATGATGGGCGGTCTGAACATACTCAAATCATGACAAATGACTCAAACAAAAGAGCTATAACTCAGACTCCTCAGTACTATCACAATACAAGGCTGGGAACCCGTCCCACATCATAGGAATAGAATACCTGAATCTACCCCGAAGGGTCTAATCTCTACGTAGCCTCGCTACAATGTGCAATCTTATCCAAATACTGTTACAGATGAAGCACCTCAAGTCGCTATACTCGAAATTGACAACCACGCACGATTGATATCTGGAACCCAAACAAATCATTATACCCATGGTGAAGCAAGTAATATACACCATACGATCCTGAAAGGACACAACCGATGTGCCATTCGCCGAGCAACACCCAATACGGACTTTCCTTAGAAACCAGGAAGCAAGGCATACAAAACAGCATTTGGAAAACTATTCTCAATATCACACTATTGCGGCATGCAACCCGATCCAGATAACATACCCATGGCGGCGTGCCACCCAATCCACACATATATCTCACAAAAGGAGATGCACATCGAGCCAAATTTGCTCATTACAACAAAATACTGAGTATCGGTCATAAGCATACTGAGTGCATAATGATATCTACTTATAGCGTTGTAAGCCACAAAACTCAAACACAATTAGAAAATCGTAACGCCTCGCAGCACAGAAAAGCATCTCATAGATCTCTCCAGATCACTAGCAGGCTCAATAACGATAGATTCAACCTGTCCCTCAACGATACATATCGGTCCAACCAAGCCATCTCAATCTAAATATGTAGCCACATCAGCCTGCCAACGAGCTCAAAACCAAGAAGCCTGAAACTGCTCCTTTCACTATTATAACTCCTGCCAGAGCCATACGATACGGTGCCCGACACCAAATCAATACTAAAATCCACAATCTTGCCCGGTGACATGCCCGGCCACAAGGAACACATCCGAAAAAGTACCTCAATACCAGAACTGAATCAATGGTAGAAACCTCTATACTGACATCCGTCACAAAGGCCCAATTAAGGAAAGCAATCCTTCCCAGCCATCCGCTGGTCTTTGGAACACAACCATTCTGCTAGAACATAGTCCGATGCACCTCGCCACACAACCTGTGGCATTTTTTAACATAACCCATAGCACAATCGTCTAGAATAACCCAACACTGAGACAATCAGTCTACACCCCATTATCATATCCAGAATCTAATATACCAAGCAAAGAAAGATCCACTCGGGCTTCCAAACCCCCAATAGCTACTAAAGGAATTCAATACACACTATCTACAACCACTGCATAGCCTGAACATGGGAACTCTCAGTCTCCAGCTCCACATAGCACATAAATTACTGTACCTGAGCCCAAATTATGCAGTATAAATACATATTACACCTTGATTACCCAATCATTCCACGAAAGATATTCTAAAATTTCCCCTTGTGCCACCAAACAAACTCAGATATCAACAGTCGATCTATTAAGAAAGATGACGCAACACTACCGAAGTGCCATCAACTTAATCACATTGCCTTTTTTCTGAAACATATACCCTCGTCAAATCACTTCCAATTAGCAGTACCATCACCTTTGTTACTTGAGGCTACCCGTTGCCTAGGAATTTTACGAACTTCTTTTCAGAACTGAACAGTAACCCATCCAGCCAAGACCTTCCGTCAATCCCATCTAGAAGAAGAATCATTACACATTCCATGCTTCGCATTCCCATAGGCAATATATGCTTCTCTAAACCGCGGTAAAACTCATCAAGAACTCTCTCCCAATTCCATTGCACAAGCTAAACTGCCAGGATTGAATCCTTCTACCCAAACCAAGCTAAGCAAGCTTCCAGAACTCAAGAGCCTTGCTGCACAATACCAGTAAAAGCTCATTACCTCGAATACATACGAAGAATTAATCATATCCTTACCATACCGATTCGGTCTACTATCAAGCTATTCCATCTATCAAATTTCTCTTTTTGTTCATCATCTACTTGATATTTCTCCCTCGCTGTAGCATCACAATGCCTCAATCCAGGCTTACCACACGAGACTCGCAAATAAAACCACACTGTCTAAGACCCATGGCCACTGAATACTCTCTCAATCGTTCCCAGAAATACCACATTCCAGAGTACTTTACCCCAAAGAACTTCCTGATAATCTGAAATTCGTTACCATTACTTCCCAGTTACTGATACATAGAATCCCATAATTAAAATAAAATACCACAAGTCTTGATCTTTTCTAATGAAAACACAGTCCCTAGCCACATACCCAAGCTTAAGACACCTGATTATTATATGCCAAATCTTGGACACAATAAAACCATTCTCGAGAGTCATTCAATCCTATTCAACTGCAAATTACCTGACTCAATGAACAGAACCACTCGTGCCTTATTAGCACTCTGACACTGCAGGATATGATCTCATTTCCAATACAAGCAAACATCTTCCTTCTGTATATACTAAGCATTCTTTACCAGCAACAGCTCAAGACATCCTATTATTTTCACACATCCACGAAGCATCGTATAACCTTTATCAAAATTTTCCTTCACACGTGCCATCCTCGGCTCAATTTCTGCAACCCGAACTGACCCGCTAGCATACCTCAAAAAAGAACCAACATAGCACATAACCGTGCAATTAGCTAATCAATAGCAACCTCCCCAACTTGGCTCGAAGCCATACTTATCAGGACGCACTCAATAACCCATATTATTTTTACTCTAATGATGCCACAATATCATAGTGAGATTAAACACACATCATCTATAAGTTTGTGAAAACACAGATCATCTAGTACTATAATCCTCTGCAAACCTCGCATTCATCCCCACATCAGTTGGGTCCACTCTCTTAAGCGACCCGAATTTATCAAATTTCAACACGTACTCTTCAATTACATATGAGATCTTCTAACAGTATACATAAGAATCGTACTACCCAAGAACACTCCGTAGGAGATAACCCACCTGCTTCGCCTCAGTTTAGTATTTCAGCACATCTTCCACCATCATACACATAGCATAGCCATTTAGTCTTCCTAAGTCTGAACTCATACCGCCACACGTAATGCACTTAACTTCCAACTAGGAGATACAAAAATATTCTTCACGCGCCCATAACTCGGGTCACACATCGAATCACAATAGGAATCGAACACTGAACAGTTCACCTACTATCTAGCAGACTTCTTCATCACTACCGAGTCACATAGATACATCTCGCAGCACAACATACTCATCACATGGATATCCAACCGCCATTCCAACTAATTAGGACAATAATGAACATATAAATCCAAAAC
Organism: Nicotiana glauca; assembly: GCA_026770625.1. Lineage (NCBI taxonomy): Eukaryota > Viridiplantae > Streptophyta > Magnoliopsida > Solanales > Solanaceae > Nicotiana > Nicotiana glauca. The sequence goes on along the minus strand of MU708562.1, from coordinate 80,951 downwards.
ACTTGCTCACACGATCAACACCTCAATGCTCAAGCCATATGCAAGATCCGGCCTCAAGTCCTCCAGACTGGCCTAACATCAAACTCACGGGATCATATCTCGCGCCTTGATCGGGGAATCACAAACCATCAAGGCACATATAATACTGAGCGCTCACGTGCGCATACAGACGTGTGGAAGGAATTTCAAGAGTTATTTCTCAAGCTGAATCAAGTACGCACGATAAGAATTTCAAGAAAGTGAAGTTTTTCTAAAGGTTCTGCAACCTCTCGAGGATAAATACAAACGTCTCCGTACCGATCCGCGAAACTCTACTAACCTGCTCATGACTCGTGAGACCTAGTAACCTAGGCTCTGATACCAACTTGTCACGCCCCTATTCCCAAACCCGATCGTGATGGCGACTCTCGTGAAGACAAGGCCAGCCAACAGAACAACAATGCCCTTTTTCAACAGTTAACAAACATAAATGAATGAATAATACGACTTAATGGAATTAATAACTGATATTTACCACCCAACACAGCCTGACCGGGGTGTCACAAGTCACGAGCATCTAAAGAAGCCTGAACACAACTACAAAGTCTATAATTTACACGGATCAAATTTAAAATCAAAGAAGGGAAAAATCAGGTGCCGCGAACGCTGGCGGTTACCTTACTCCGCTACAATAATGATACCTTCAATCAGCTCAAAACCCGCTACCGGGTGAACAGTACCTGCAACTGCATACGAGGTGCAGGGAGTAAAGTGAGTACTTCCAACTAAGTGGTAATAGACATATATAATGGCTGAAAGTAAGAAATCCCAAAATATAACAATGCAAAGCTATAACCAATTATTCAACACGATTTAACGGTGGAACAACAACAAGCAATGGCAGGTAAAATTGATTGATATCGATGCATGAATGCAATGCAACGCACATGACTCCTGCGGCGCGCAGCCCGATCCATTTGGGTACCCGCGCTCACTGTAGGGGTTTAGACTCAGGAGGGGCTCCTACAGCCTAAGCGCAATATCATCGTAGCATTCACTGCGGTGTGCAGCCCAATCCACACTCAGTCCAGATATATGCATGTAAGCCACACAGGCACAGTCAAGTTTATCATTTTCAGTTCCAATTATTAGGAATTATAGATTAAGTGTTTAAAACTTTAGAAATTTACTAATCATTTCGAGACAATATTTAAATCAGGATTGATATCATGAAAACATGCTAAGCATCATGGAAACAGTGATAATAATCCCTTAGGGATCCAAATAATCCGCACGCAGCCCAAATATTCTCATAGCAATCAAAGTAGGATGTTTACCAATCAATTTCTAGTCAATAACACATTATGAACATCACTCGGACAGACTAATCCATAGTCCTCCAATCACAAACGACCCCGCACTCACCGTAGAGTACGTGTCTTGCCTCAATATAGCGTCACAGTGTGATATACCGGGGTTTCAAACCCTCAGGTCATCATCTACATCTATTACTCACCTCAAACCGGCCACAAGACTAGTCCGCTAAGCCTTTTCCTCTCGAATCGACCTCCTCGCACGTCGAATTTGGCCAAAACCATAAGGAATACATTACAATAGGCTAAAGAAACATAACTCAATCAAAAGAATTCGAAAAACACCAAAAATCATGAAGTTGGCAAAACACGAGCCTCGGGCCCACTTCTCGAAAAATTATGAAATTTACATCATCGGATTCCTCATCTCGCCACGAGTCCGTACATACAAAATTTACCAAAATCGGAGTCCAAATGCTCCCTCAAAACCCAAATTTTCATTTCAAAAACCCAAGCCCTAGTTCTTCACTTTTTAACCAATTTCCATGAATTTAAATATTGAAATCATAATTAGATGATGTTTCTAGGCCACGGGACTTACCTCCAATCATTCCTCCTTGAATCCCTCTTCAAAATCGCCTCAAAGCTCTCAAAGCTTGCTCAAAAATGGTGGAAAATGAACCCAAGTCGCAGATGAAATGTTCTTAAAACATTCTGCCTAGGTGACATTTCTTCTATGCGAACGCGAGGTCCCTCTCATGTTCGCGATGCACAAAAATTCCACTGGCTAATTTTACCCTTCGCGAACGCCGTGGCTTACCCGCGAACTCGATGCTTTAGCTGCTACTACTACGCGAACGCGAGTCTTATGACGCGTACGCGAAGAAAAAATATTACGGAACCTCAATTCCTCTTATGCAAACGCGACACCCAACACGTGAACCCGATGCATACTCCCTGGGCCCTTTGCGAATGCGATGCTCTATATGCAAACGCGAAGCACAAAGACTCAGGGACCCAACTCTCTTCTATGCAAACACGATGCTCCAGGACTTTCCCTTACTCGAACGCAGACCTTCCTTCACGAACGCGAAGGCCAAATCTGGCCTGCACCTGCTGCTGCATTTTCTGCAATATTTTCCAACTCTAAACTCCCCGTTAGCCATCCGAAATTACCCCGAGGCCCCCGGGACCTCAACCAAAAGCACCAACATATCCCAAAACAACATACGAACTTTTTCCAATCATCAAAACACATCAAACAACACTAGAATAATCAAATCACATCGGATTCAAGCTTAAGTTTCTTCAAAACTTCCGAAATGCGCATTCGATCAAAAACCTAACCAAATGATGTCCGAATGATCTGAAATTTTACCTGCACATCCAAAATTTGTAACTCTCGGAATTCCATTCCGACCCTCGGATCAAAATCTCACCTATCAATCGAAATTTGCCAAAATTCTAACTTCGCCAATTCAAGCCTAATTCTACACCGGACCTCTAAAATCAATTCCGATCGCACTCCTTAAGTCAAAAATCATCCCTCGAAGCTAACCGACTCACCGGAAATCACATCCGAGCCTTCTAACTCAATAGTCAACATCCGATTGACTTTTCCAAGTTAAGCTTTCCTTAAGGAGACTAAGTCCCTAATTTCTTATCAAAACCAATCCCAATAAACTCTCACACACCACATACCGATAATGAAATATTAAGAAGCAATAAATGGGAAAAACAGGATAGTAACACATGAGACAACGAGTCGGTCGTCACACTTAGGTAGATTAAACACTAGTGTTAAGGTGAAATCATGGGGTTGGAGCAAAAACCTAGGGTTTTAATAAAAGTTAGATTTAACCACGAAATTTGTTATGGAATAATTTAGAAATCATATATTATCGATCCTTAGGTTGTGGAGAACAACTTCCTTAAAAAAAATCGGAATCCGGGCACGTGGGCCCGGGGTCGGATTTTTGGAAACTTGTGATTAAGGGTTGAGAAATTGTTTAAATAGCTAGATTTCGATCTTATGAGTCTATATTGACTAGTTCCTACTTAATTTAACTAATTTGGGATCGTTCGGCACCGAATTGAGGGCTTGGACTCATTCTTGGTATTGGAAGTGCACTTTGGAGCGAGGTGAGTCTCCTTTCTAACCTTGTACGAGGAAATTGTCCCCATTGGTATAATAATTGAATTAATTGCTATTATAAGAGGGGGCTACGCACGCACTAGGTGACGAGAGTCCGTGCGTAGCGGTTATTATATTAAGTCCGGGTAGTCAAGGACCCAAAGGCATGCTCTACGTGATATTCTTGTAACTTAATGATAAGTTCGGATTTTGTATAAATTATTTTGATTAAGTTAAATGAGACTAGTGGAGGAACCTTATCCTGTTTGGTCTTTTAAAAGAGAATTTGGATATTCCTGTGAATAACTACTCCTCACCACATCGCACGTGTGATTCGCGAGCAGGGTAATAGATGCATCTATGGTTCGAGCCGTTCGACCCTCGGCAGTGCACAATTTACTTTTATGTTGGATCAGACCGTACGTCCCTTGGTGTTACTTGCGCATGTTTTGCTTAGCCTTTCTATATGGACTAAACTTCATAACTGCTTGAAATATAGATGGATACCCATGATAATATTTGGAAATGAACGGTTATTCCATGCTCATTAATTGCTAATAACTTGTGCTATATCTGCTTATTATAAATTCTTCTCACGTTATTTGACCCTGGTAGGTATCAAGTCGACCTCTCGTCTCTACTTCTTCGAGATTAGACGAGATGCTTACTGGGTACATATTGTTTATGTACTCATACTATACTTATGTACTTAATTGTACAGGATCTGAGGCAGGTGTATATGGATATCAGTCTGGTGCGCATCCCTGAGCGGACTCTTCAACAACCTAGGGAAGTCTTTCTAATGTATTTTTGATGTTTATTCTGTTTCGGACAGTAGGATAGTGTGATTTTTTTATATATTCTACTAGTTTCCCACATCTTGTGACACCGAGTCTTGGCACACATTAGTCGACTGTATTATTTAGGAGTTGTATGATTATTATGACTTTATTAATCATTTCTGATTTTATTTCAACTTAAAGAAATTTTTTCAACTATTTTGGGGTAAAGGTAAATGAAAGTTTATTTAGTATTTTCCGTTTTGGCTTGCCAGGCAATGGTGTTGGGCTCCATCATGACCTATTATGAAAATGGGTCGTGATAATATGGTATCAGAGCACTAGGTTCACATAGGTCTCACGAGTCATGGGCAACCTAATAGAATCTTGTAGATCGGTACAGAAACGTCTGTATTTATCTTCGAGAACGTATAGAGTATTAGGGAAAACTACTCTTTATTCATTTCCTATTGTGCAGTTGTTGGTATACTAAATTTCCATCTTTTATTATCTCACAGATGGTGAGAACACGCATGGCTGATGTTCCAGACCCGGGCGGAGCTGCTCCGCCCGTTGCTAGAGGCCGAGGCAGAGGCCAGGGGAGGGCACCGGCCCGTGGTAGGGGACGAGGGCATCCCAGAATTATTCCAGTAGTACCACCAACAGATCCTGCGGGAGATTCTATTATCGAGGAGCAGGGCGAGGTACCCGCAACTGAGCCTACCCCGACAGACTTTATGACAACAACGGGATTTCAGGAGGTTATGGGCCGTATGATACGGTTCATGGATTCTATGACTCAGGCTGGTTTATTTCCAGCAAATACAACTACCTCACAAGTAGGAGGGGGAGCATAGACCCCTGCTGCTCAAGCTCCTGGACATGCAGCTGCAGTGTATCAGAATCTGGGTGCACTACCCGTAGATGGGGCCCAGCCAGTTGTTGTTGTGGCGCCCCAGCTCAGACCAGCTGTGGACGGTGACCTGCAAAAGTTATTGGATAGATGGACTAGGCTTCACCCTCCTATCTTTGGGGGTGAGCGACATGAGGATGCCCAGGACTTCATCGATAGGTGCAGAGACAGACTGCACAATATAAGGATATTGGAGTCACATGGAGTTGACTTCACTACTTTTTAGTTGGAGGGCAGGGCCCGTAGATGGTGGCAGTCCTATGTTCTTGGCAGGACAGCAGGTTCTCCTCCCCTCACCTGGGGTCAGTTCACCCAGTTATTCTTAGATGTGAAATGATGGATTTGGTGTTGTTCGAGGTGTTTTTATGATAGGAACAAGTTTGAATGAGGTTTTAAGATGTGTTGGTACTTTTGGTTGAGGTCCAAAGGGCCTCGGGTCAGTTTCAGATGGTCAATCGGACCATTTTTGGTTTTGAGGAGTTGTAGATTTGCTATTCAAGTGTTGCAGAGATTTTGGCCTTCGCGATCACATAGGTGGTATCGCGATCGCGTAGGAGTAATTTGGAAGGCAGGAATTTAAGCCTTCGTATTCGCGTTTGAGCATCGCGTTCGTGTAAGGCTGTGAGATGGTTCTTCGCGTTCGCGTACAAGGATTTATGGTTCAGAGGTCGTTGCTCTTCGCGTTCACAGCTGAGGACTCCCGTTCGCATAGTTTGGAAACGGGAAGCATCGCGTTCGCAATGTGAGGGTCGCGTTCACATAGAGTGTTTTTGAGGTCTTGGAATTTTACTCTTCGCAATCCCGAGGCTTGGCCGCGATCGCGATGAAGAGATATTAGAATTGGGCAGAAAGTTTATAAAACATCATCCGCGATTTTGAGTCATTTTTCCTCCATAGTTGAGCATTTTGTGAGCTTTTTGATGGTGGTTAAAGAGGGATTCAAGCAGAATTGATTGGAGGTGAGATTTTTAAGCCTAAAACGTGACTCTATTGTGAAATTAACCTAGAAATTCATGGAACTTAAGCTAAAAATGGAAGAAACTAGGGCTTGGGATTTTGAAATTTTATTTGGGATTTGAAGGACCAATTCGGGTCGGATTTGAGAACTTTTGGTATGTATAAACTCGTGGGAAGATAAGGAATCTAATGATGTGAAAATTTTTGAGTTTCGAGAAGTGGGCCCAGGGCTCGGGTTTTGGTAATTTCGGGATTTGTGTCTTTTATTGATTGTTTTCGCTTGGGCTTTGTTCCCTTAGCATATTGTGATGTATTCGCTCTGATTTTTGGATAGATTCGACGTGCGTAGAGGCCGATTTGAGGGGCAAAGGCATCACGAGCTAGAGATTTCGCCGGTTCAAGGTGAGTAATGATTGTACATGATATTCTAAGGGTGTAAAACCCTGGATTGCACATCATAGTGCTATATTGAGGTGACTTGCACGCCAGATAGCGAGCGTGGGGAGAGCATCGTTAGGGATTGTGACTTGGTCCATCCCGATTGATGAATTTACCGTGTATTTGACTGAACCTTACTTGTTATCATCATGATTTGGGATGATTGCCATATTTGGGCTTCGTGCCAACTATTTGAACCCTTCGGGGATTATTATAACTGTTTTGACTTATTATTTAAACTCAGTCATGCTGATTTCCACTGTTTTATGACTCAACCATTTTTACTCGATTTTAAGACTCAAACGATATTACTAAATGATGTTTTGGGCTGAGAACTATTGTTTTACTAATGCCCGAGGGGCTTGTGATGATATATGACTGAGTGCGGCCAAGGGCCATATGTGAGGATACACTGAGTAATATGAGGCCGAGGGCCTAAGATACATTTATACGCCACGAGGTGGCTTGAGTGATGTGAGGCCGAGTGCCGAATGCCGAGAGATGATGCCACGAGGTGACTTGATATAGCGCTTGGGCCGTAAGGGCCCTCTCCGGAGTCTGCACACCCACAGTCAGTGCGGGTACCCATTGTTCTGAGAGTGAGCTCGAGGGGCTGAGAGTGTTCTAAGAGTGAGCCCGAGGGGCGAGAGTGTTCTGAGAGTGAGCCCGAGAGGCTGATACTATTCTGAGAGTGAGCCCGAGGGGCTGGTACTGTTCTGAGATATTGCCCGAGGGGCGTACCTTGGTATACTGTGGTATTTGTGCCCAAGGGGTGGATTTTTGGTGCTTATCCACACTAACTGTTTTGCATTCATTGCGTAACTGTTGAAAAAGTCATTTTCAAAAGAGTTTAAACTGAGCTAAGATATTTCTAAAGATTTCACAGCTTTACTGCTTTTCTCAAAGGGTTTTACACTTCTTTTATACAACATGTTGGTTTGCTTTACGTGATTTGTTACTGCTCAATTGTTATTTACCTTTATTACTCACTAAATTAGAGTACTCACTTTACTCCCTGCACCGTGTGTGCAGATGCAAGTATTTTTGCACCCGATAGCGGGTTTTGACTAATCGGAGGCAGAGTTATCGGAGCTAGCAAGGTGACTGACAGCGTTCGCATCACCGCTTTTCTCCCTTTTGTTTATCAGTGCTATTTCATATATCTCAGACCTTGTAGTTGTATTTATACTCTAATAGATGCTCGTTACTTGTGACACCCCGGTTTGGGCTGTGTCAGGTTGTACTTCCGCTAATTATTATCATTAAATCATATTTAAACTGCTTATGAAGTGTTTAACTGTTTTAAGAAGATGAATTGGGTTTAGTTGGCTGGCCTTGTTCCCATGAGAGGTGCCATCACAACCGGGTCTGTGTTTGGGTCGTAACAAGTTCGCTCAAGGATGCGCACCAGACTGATAGTCAGATACACCTACCTCAGATCCTGTATAATTAAGTACAGAAGTGTAGTATGAGTACATAAAGAATATTTACCCAGTAAGTATCATGTCTAATCTCGAAGAAGTAGACGAGAGATCGACTTGATACCTACTAGGGTCAAATAACATAAGAAGAATTTATAATAAGTAGGGATAGCACAAGTTATTAGAAATTAATAAGCATGGAATAATAGTTCCTTTCCAAATATTATCATGGGTATCCATCAATATTTCAAGCAGATATGAAGTTCAGTCCACAGAGAAAGGCTAAGCAAAACAAGCGCAAGTAATACCGAGGGACGTACGGCCCGATCCAACATAAAAGTAAATTATGCACTGCCGAGGATCGAACGGCTTGAACCATAGATGCATCTATTACCCCGCTCGTGAATCACACGTGCGATGTTGTCAAATATAAATAAGCTCATCAACAAGCAGACAATGATATATTTATCTGAGGAGTAGCTATTCACAGGAATATCCAAATTCTCTTTTAAAATACCAAACATGATAAGGTTCCTCCACTAGTCTTATTTAACTTAATCAAAATAATTTATACGAAATCCGAATTTATCATAAAGTTACAAGAATATCACGTAGAGCATGCCTTTGTGTCCTAGACTACCCGGACTTAACATAATAACCGCTACACACAGACTCTCGTCACCTAGTGCGTACTTAGCCCCTGCTTATAATAACAATTAATTCAATTATTACACCTATGAGGACAATTCCCTCTTATAAGGTTAGAAAGGAGACTCACCTCGCTCCAAAGTGCACTTCTAATACCAAGAATGAGTCCAAGCCCTCAATTCGGAGCCGAACGATCCCAAACTAGTTAAATGAAGTAGGAACTAATCAATATAGACTCACAAGATCGAATTCTGGCTATTTAAACAATTTCTCAACCTGCGATGATCAGTATAAACCTCACGTGACACCCCACACATAATGCCTCCATATCTTAAGAGCATGAACAATCGCGGTCAACTCTAGATCGTGCACAGGATAATTCTTCTCATGAACCTTTACCTGACACGAAGCATATAGAATAACTCGCCCCTCCTGCATCAATACACATCCCAAGCCAATGCGTGAAGCGTCGCAATATACCGTATACATCCCTGAACTGGAAGGCAATACAAGAACTGGTGTTGTAGTCAAAGCTGTCTTGAGCTTCTGAAAGCTCTCCTCACAATCATCTGACCAACGGAAGGGAGCACCCTTCTAAGTCAATCTAGTCAAAGGTGACGCAATAGATGAAAATCCCTGCACGAATCGTATGTAGTAATCTGCTAACCCCAGGAAACTCCTGATCTTAGTCACTGAGGTAGGGCGTGGTCAACTCTGAAATGCCTCAATCTTCTTGGGATCCACCTTAATACCCTCTCCTGACACTACATGGCCCAATAATGCCACTGACTCTAGCCAAAACTCACACTTGAAGAACTTGGCATATAGCTTCTGCTCTCGCAATATCTGAAGCACTACTCTCAAATGTTGCTCATGCTCCCCCAGGCTAAGGGAATATATCAACATGTCGTCAATGAAGACGATGACGAATGAATAAATATAAGGCCTAAATACCCTGTTCATCAAGTCCATAAATGCTATTGGGGCATTCGTCAAGCCAAATAACATCACGAAAAACTCATAATGGCCATATCTAGTCCAGAATGCAGTCTTTGGAACATCCGAGTCCTGAATCTTCAGCTGATGATACCCTGACCTCAGGTCTATCTTAGAGAACACCCTAGCACCCTGCAATTGGTCGAATAAATCATCGATGCGAGGTAACAGATACTTGTTCTTGATGGTGATTTTGTTCAACTGGTAGTAATCAATACATATCTGTATAGTCCCATCCTTCTTCTTCACAAATAACACTGGTGCACCCCAAGGTAATACACTGGGCCTAACAAACCCTTTCGCCAACAACTCCTCAAGCTTCTCCTTCAAATATTTCAACTCTTTAGAAGCCATACGGTACGGCGGAATAGATATAGGCTGGGTGCCTGGAGCCAAATCAATACAAAAATCAATATCACAATCTGGTGGCATGCCAGGAAGATCAGAAGGAAACACATCGGTGAACTCTCGAACTACTGGAACTGAATCAATCGTTAGAGACTCTACGGTGGTGTCCCAAACATAAGCTAGATAAGCCAAACACCCCTTCTTGACCATATGCCGAGCCTTCAGGAAAGAAATAACCCGACTAGGTGTATCAACTGTAGAACCATTCCACTCTAACTCGGTAACCCTGGCATCACTAGTGTAACAATATTGGCATGGCATTCTAGGATGTCGTGATATGGATATAACCAATCCATGCCTAGGATGACCTTCAAATCGATCATATCTAGCAACAGGAGATCTGCTCTAGTCTCAAAACCACAAAGTGTGACCACACAGGACCGGTAGATACGATTCACGACCATAGAATCACCCAAAAGAGTAGACACATGAACATGATTGCCCAAAGGCTCAGAAGAAATAACCAGGAAACAAGCAAACGGGGATGATACATATGAATAAGTAGACCCCGAATCAAATAATACTGAAGCATCTCTACCACCGACGGAAATAATACCTGTGATGACGGCATCTGAAGCCAATGCATCTAGCCTGGCCGGAAGAGCGTAGACTCTGGCTGTTGCGCCGGCTAGCTGGCCTCCACCTGACTGAGCAGTAGCGGGATAACCTCTCCCTACCTGGCCTTCTCCTCTACGACGACCCCTACCAGCCTGCTCCCTACATCTAGGTGGCTGGGCAGCTAGTGCTGAAGTCATAGGCTGATGACACTGCTGCACTACCTTGCCCCGAAGTCTGGGGCAGGTCCTCTTCATGTGACCCAGATCTCCACACTCGTAGCATACTCTTGGTGTCATAGCCTGCTGCCCTGAAGTCTGAGTCTGCTGACCCGAATACCCACTGGAAGAGTCCTAGATGGCTGGTGGGCAATATGAACTCTCTGGCACGACACTGAAGTGAGCACTGGAAGAATCCTGATGACCAGAATACCCATCGGAGGAACCCTGAATAGCTGGCGAGCGTTAAGAACTAAGGCTGTTCATTTGGATCGGATATTCAAAATCTGAACCGATCCATTCAATTTCGTAATTTGGATTTCGGTTTGGATCAGATTCAGATTGTGTTTATTAAAATTTTGGATTTCGGATCGGATTTGGATTGGTATATTTTAATCCGATCCAATCCGAAATCCGAAATTATTAGGTAATGTATAAATACTACACTTTAATTTCGGATAGTTAGTAATTCCTTTACATTCTCCTCCAAGTTATTACCTTTACAATTGTTAGATTTGGCTATATTGGCACCCTAGTACTCTCATAATTGCATAAACATGATTTTTTTAAATTTATCACATATTTTACAAAGAAAATATACATATTAGTTTGCAACTTTGAGGCATAATACGATCCGAAATCCGATCCGATCCAAACTTTAAAATCCGATCCAATCTGATGTAATTCGGATCGGATTTGAATTGTATTTTCTAGAATCCGAAATTCAAATACGAAATATGCTAAATCCGATCCGATCCGATCCGTGCACAGCCCTAGTAAGAACTCTCTGGCATCGCACTGAAATAAGGCCTTACTGGAGCACATCGGGAAGGGGGTGGTGGTGCTGAATATGGGGGTCTGCTAGGTTGGCCCCTCCCGAAATGACCTCTTACCTTAGCTGGGGCACCTCTGACCTCTCCTGAAAATCGGGCCCTCTTGTCCTGCTGAATCTGTTCTTCACCCCTCAGGCGATACCCCCCAATCCTGCAAGCAATCTCTACCACTAGTTGATACTTAGTACCCATCTCTACCTCCCAGGCCATGCTAGCTCGAATATCGGGGTGCAACCCCGCAACAAATATTTGCACTCTCTCTGTATCTGTTGGAAGTATCATGAGTGCATGGTGAGACAACTCAGAGAATTCAAGCTTAAGTTTTCTAAAAACTTCCGAAATACGCTTTCGATCAAAAACCCAACCAAACCACATCTGAATGACCTAAAATTTTGCATACACATCCCAAATGACATAACGAAGCTACAACAACTCTCGGAATTCTATTCCGACCCTCAAATCAAAATCTCATCTATCAACCATAAACCCCCAAAATACTAACTTTGCCAATTCAAGACTAGTTCTACACTAGACCTCCAAAACCCATTTCGATCATGCTCCTAAGTCACAAATTACTTTCCGAAGCTAACCGAACCATCAAAATTTACATCCGAGCTCTTTAACACATAAGTCAACCTCCAGATGACCTTTTCAACTCAAGCTTCCTTAAAAGAGACTAAATGTCTCAAACCTTATCAAAAATCATTCCAGACTCGATCCGACCAACCCGATACCACAAAACACGGATAACGAACCATAAAGAAGCAGAAATGGAGAAAACAGAGCGGCAACTCATGAGACGACTGGTCGGGTCGTCACAGGACTCAAGACTTCTACGGTGAGCTGCTTCCCTTCCATGCCGTTCAGCAGCCTGGAGAAGTCTTTCTTATGTATTTTTGCTGTCTATTATGTTTCGGATAGTAAGATAGTGTGATTCTTTTGTATATTCTACTAGTTTCCCACAGCTTATGACACCAGGTCTTGTCACACATATTAGTAGACTGTATTATTTTGGGGTTGTATGATTATTATGACTTTATTAATCATTTCTGATTTTATTTCAACTTAAAAAAAAATTTTCAACTATTTCAGGGTAAAGGTAAATGAAAGTCTATTTAGTATTTTCAGCGTTGGCTTGCCCAGCAATGGTGTTGGGCGCTATCATGACCTATTATGAAAATGGGTCGTGACAGTAAGTACGTAATTTTTAACTTGCGGTACTTTTAAAAGTAGTATTTTTTAAAAATATTTGCTTGTTTTTATTTTAATAGGATTTAGCCTATTTTTCACTTTTAATCTAATAGTAGATCATAAAATTCGAAAACATAAAAAATAGTTTCACTTTGTTTTTTTTACCTCATTACATATCTTTTTCAAAAATTTTAGTATTTTTGGTAGCAATATTATTTTAATTTTGTGATGATTTTAATCTAATTTCAATTTTATTTTTAGCATGATATTTGAAAATACCAAAAATAATTTGTTTTAACGGTTAGTTTTATTTTAATAGTTATTTTTACTTAAGTAGGATTAATTAGTATATATTGGTAGTATTTTTTCAATGAGAAAGAATCAAATTTGAGCTAAAACCATATACTTTTAAGCCTATTTTCGAAATTAAGCCCTTAATCCATACCTCCACTTTCCTAAGAAGAGAGGAGACCACCTATCAGATTTTTGACAACCACAAAAAATAGAGGAGGAAACCTGTTTAACCAAAAAATAGGTATCTTGGCAAAGCTAGAATTTAAAATATTCGGGTTACTAATAATTAAAAAAAAGAATTTAAATAAAGAGATTTGGAAATGATATCAACAGAAAGCAAGAAAATTAAGATATATTGCAATAGTCACTCCCCCTACAACTGATTACATATTCCTCCTTTTATAGGTATCTTTGAATATCTCTAGGAATGTACATTATGCCTAAGCCATAATGAGGCTATTATGAGTATTTAATAATATTAAATATTGCGTTACATAATCATTGTATTGAATGCATATATTCCTTAACGGCTTCCGTGTTTAATGCCGTATTTTCCGCTTTTTCTTTAACCACATTTATTTTTCTCATTGCTCTTGTGTAAATAAGTTTAAATAGGGACGAGGCGTTGAATCTCTCGTCTCGTGCCTCTTCCTTCTCGTAGTTATTCACAATCCTTAAACCGTGGCTGATAATAATTTATTAACCATTCCACGTGTCATGCCACGTCAATATGTATATGAATACTATTTTTCCCAATACAGATAGTCCCCCCACTTTCTATTTATTCATCAGTTTGAATATTTGGGAAGTGGAGTTTCATTAAAAGAGAATTTTTGTCACCATTAATGCTCTGACGAAGTTGATGCTTCAATTGTCTCTTTCTTTTAATTCAATTGACACGTGTTACCTCCCCATTGATTGCACTTATTGGCAGCACTTTTTTTGGCTTTCTTTTCGGCTTCACTTTACATGAAGTGTCAGTAATCATCATTATGGTTCTTCCATCATCGTACTTTTTCCTTTACCGGTTACCCATTAATATAAATATAACTTCTCTTCTTGTCATATTTTATATAAAGCATATCAAACACTCTAATTTTTCGAAACCTTCTTTCTTTTTTCTTCTCCACTTCAATATTTTCCGCCATGGCTTCATCTAACCCTAAGAGAACCCCTCTCTGGATAGCTTTCCCAATGCTCCTATTAGGTATAGGAGAGAGGGAAGACTCCGTAACCTTGGATCTGCTCGCGGTAGTATGTCGACTCCTTCTTCTAGATCAGGTCCCTCTTCTGGGACTAGAGGTTTACATTCTCAAAGGAGTTCTTCTCGTAACAAAGAATCTTCTAAGCCACTTCGTGAGCCTTTAGTTGAAGAAATAGTCCCATCTGAAATTTCCTTTCACCATGATAGAGAATCCTTAAGACTCAAATTGAATCTTTAGATCGTGTTGACCCCTTTCCTACTCCAATCATAAAAGTTTTATCCCCCATAGTCTGTAAGGACTGTCATTGGAGCTATGATTTTCCAATTATCGTTCCTAACCCTAACCAAAGGATTGCATCCTGCTTAATAGGATACTCTTTTGTTTACACATATAAGGATCAAGTGAAAGAGACTATCAAGTGCTCGAGGCTTCATACTTTAACACTCAAACACTTGGGGGACTACATAGAATATACAGTCATGTGTATATAAAAGGCAATGAAGATTGAGCAAAAATCAAGCTTAAGAAGAGTCAAGTACGGAGTGGAAGTTAATGAGTCATAGCATACAATATAGTGTTCTTTCCCATGAGAACAATGGAGTCACCTCTCAAAACCCTTCCTAATGTTTTGAATTTAAGGGAACCCAAGGCACCTCAGAATGGTTAGGGTAAAGACTATGTACTAAAACGGGTTATAAAGAAAAACCCCGTATCTATTGTTCTTCTTTTTGTATAAATTTACTACAAGAAAAATAGTTACGAGAAAGTTATAGATGTAATTCAAATACATGTAAGGGATTACTCAAAACTTGTCAAAGTTCAGAAATGAAAACTTGTCTAAGTTGTTGCAAAGAAACATGTGTGTTCCTATTTCTTTTATCGTATAATAAATACCATTATGAAGTTGAGACGTCTTCTTCATCAAGTGTTAAAATATAAAAGGGCCCTCTTTTATAAGACTCATGATATTTATTCATGAGATTAATGGAAGCATTTTTCAAAGAATAAAAATGCGGTCTATTCTCTAAGTCCTTGGAAATAAAAGGCACGAAAAGAATAGATGGAAGTTTAAAGGCAACTTCTCAATATTTTAAAACTAAAGACTAAGTATAAACTTAGTCATCGAGTTGTTCATACTAAAAACTACCCCTTTAACAAAACTTGGGGACTTGTAACTAACAAACCAGGGGTTCAGTTACAAACAAAAATAGAAAGAAATTATTACATAAAATCCAAAATCTTAAACATAGTTTAGCATATTGGTACCTGAAAAAAGGGAATTCAAAACAGTTATAAAAATTTCTTAAGAAGAAGGAATTGAAGAATGATCATCAGCGGGCTCAACTGAAGCAGCATCATCAGTAGTTAAGAGTTGATCTTCAACCACAGCAGTAGGAATATCAACTGACAAAGTCTCAACTTGACTTGCAGCAGGAGGCACGGATGAACTCGTGGAAAGTATGACAATCATGGCTGTTTCAGTAGTCACGTGAGCTTTAACTGTGGGAGTTTCAACTAGAGGGGTTTCCGTCATAGGAACTTCAACCTCGGGAGATGAAAAGTCTTGTGGTTGTGGTGCTCGTTCAATGGCCCCAGTCACCTTGGCTAATTCAGCTTCCAAATTAAAACTTTCTTGACTCATCTCAACCAAGGTGTCACGACGAGATTTTAAGAAGGTCCAACTTACCTCAACATTGGTTGACTCTTCGAGAAGTTCATAATCTCTCTCCCAAGCAGCCAATTCATTTTTAAGTTCCTCGTTTGTAGCTGAAACAGAGCTATAAGATGATTGAAGTGCAACATGAGAACTCTCTAATGCATAAACCTTGTCTGCAGAAGTTCGTAGTTCTTCCTGAACCCGCGAAAGGTTTTGAGCTAGCTCCCCTGCGTGCATTTCCTTCTGAGCCAGCAAAGTTTTTAGAATTTTATTTTCTTCGCTGATCTTGGACAACTGTTCTGAGAAAGAAGATTCAAGGCACTCTTTTTCCATCTCAGATTGGCTTGAAGTGGCCTTAATTCTTGCTAGCTCGGAAGTCACTGTTTGAACTTTCTTTTCCAAGGTATTTTTCCTCTCCTCCAAGTTCTCTATATCAATTTGAATACTTTCAAATTGGCCCCTCCAGTTGTCTGCCTCCAATTGAGAACCACGGGAAGCTTCCTCAACATATTGAGCCGTCTTCTCTAAATCACGAGCTAATTTCTCCAAAAGAGAGACTCGGGTCATTAGTTCAGTACAATTAAGGTTGGTCTACACAAACAAAAAGAAGAGGAGGTAAGGTTAGGATTCCAAAAATCAAAAGACTAAAGAAAAGAAGGTGAGAAAATACCTTCAAAGTTGCATGGACAATATCGTTTATGAGGGTCATATTAGTGTGGCTTTCAAGTTTAGCCTTCTCGATGGGACTGATAAAAGGCTCGAGCCAAGTATCCGCTTGCCTAGATTTTCTTAAAAGACTGTTATTGGCGGGAACCTCTAGAGTCATGGTCCTCATAGCAAAACCCCTGCTCGAAGAGCCCGCCTCTGTGCGGTGGACAGCAGGGGGAGAAATTCTTGAAGGGGGAGCAACGGAAGGAGTAAAATAGTGGAGATAGGTGCGGAAGTAGTAATTGAAGAAGCCAAAGGTGCAATTACAGGAACATAAGAGGTGAAAGAAGACAGGGGGTTCATTTATAACAGGTCCTAAAGACCCGTATCGAAACCACTGATAAAAAGCTGGTTTATGGATTTATGAGTGTTAGGAAAAGGAGAAATATCATCATCAGGGATGATCACCGGAGTAATGACAGGTTCGGAAAGAGATAGGTGAGGCGAGACATTAGCCTCATCGTCAGAGACAATACGTCTCCTGGTTCGTGGCCTTGACACCAGAGAACCCTCGTCTTCTTCCTCAGAATCATCGTTTTCAACAGATTTTCTCTTCACAGATCCCAAGAAAATATCTTGATCTGAAGAAGCGCGAGCACTTAAAGAATCACGAGATGCCAAAATGGCATCTGGGTAACTCCTCGAATGGAAAAACTCCTAAAGAGAAGGGTAAAAGTTAGAACGCCAAAAATATTTAAATATAGATGAAGTGAAAGTAGAGATCCTTACCATGAGTTTTAACTTTCCAGCCATAATGGGGGAAAAGATTTTTCCATGATCTACCCTCCATCGGGGCAATCTTCAGTAACTTATCAACCTAACCACGAAAGTTGGGCACAGGTTCCACAACGCCCATGGTTGCTGAAGAGAAAGAGAGACAAGATTAAGAAAACAAGCAAACCTGAAAATAAAAAGGCACAAGAAAAATTTAATACTCACGTGCAAAATTCCACTTCTCCGAGAAGCGTACGTTCTTTTCACCCACTAAAGCAACAGTGGGATAGCAACATACCGGGCATACCAGCCACGATCTTTATCATCTTCGGGGTGTCACGACCCAATTTCCAAACCCGGTCGTGATGGCACCTCTCATGAAGACAAGGCCAGCCAACAGAACATCAATACCTATTTTAACAATTACTTAGCATGAATAAGTCTGAATCATAGATAATAAAATCATATTGCGGAATAAAAGTGATAAAACAAGGAACCCATCCCGACTCAGCCCGAAATCGGGGTGTCACAAGTCACAAGCATCTAGAAGGATTTCGGTACAATTACAAAGCCTGTAATACATAGGATAAAATCTGAAATAAAAGGGAAGAAATCTGGTGCCGCGAACGCTGGCGGTCACTTGCTCAGCTACGATAGTAAATCCTCATCCAACTCAAACCCGCTACCGGGTAAACCAATACCTGCATCTGCACGCGAGGTGCAGGGAGTAAAGTGAGTACTCCAACTCAGTGAGTAATAAAGGTAAATAATAACTGAGCAGCAAGAAATCACGTAAAGCAAGTCATCATGCTATATAGTACAGTGTAACCCTTTGAGAAAACAGTGAAACCCTGAAATCTTTGGATATATCTGGACTCAATTTTAAATCTCTTTTGAAAACATCTTTTTCCAACAGTTAAGCAAATGAATGCAAAACAGATAGTGCAAGTCAGCACATAAGTCAGCCCCTCGGTCACAACACTCCATTAACAAATAACACCAGGGTATCAGGTAAACAGTACAAGGAGTAGCATGGATGCCAATGAAATACGAGTGCTTGAATGTCATGACGGATAATGCAAATAGGAACAAATGCATGAGTGCAATGCAATGCATATGACGGTACACTCCGGTACCGACTGTGGCGTGCAGCCCGAGCCATCCATATATTTAACGTCGACGGCACTCACTGGGGTGTGTACAGACTCCGGAGGGGCTCCTACAGCCCAAGCGCAATATCAAGCCATCTCGTGGCGTCAACCAGGCCCTCGGCCTCAAAATCAATATAACACCGCTGCGGCATGCAACCCAATCCATGCTCAGTCCAGAAATGCACATAAGCCACTTGGGCAATACAACGTGATAGTTTCAGCTCAAAACGTCAATAAAATATTGTTTAAGTTTTCAAATCTTAGAAAAATGGCTGATTTTGCAAAACAGTATTAAAACCTTGGACCGAGATCAAATAATATGCAAAGTAATGCGAAAACAATGATATCAATCCCTGAAGGATTCACATAGTTTGCACAAAGCCCAAACATGGAAATCAGCCCAAATTATGATGATAACAAGTAGTTTCAGTCAAATACGTAGTAATTCCATCAATCGGGACGGACCAAGTCATAATCCCCAATGGTTCTCTACCCTATGCTCGCTATCCGGCGTGCAAGTCACCTCAATACAGCACTATCATGTGCAAATCCGGGGTTTCAAACCCTCAGAATATCATTTACAATAATTACTCACCTTGAAACGCTGAAATCTCTAGTTCGTGATGCCTTTGCCCCTCAAATCGGCCTCCACGTACGTTGAATCTAACCAAAATCAGAGCGAATACATCACAATATGCTAAGGGAACAATACCCAATCGAAAACAATCGAAAAAATAGTAGAAATCACGAAACTAGCAAAACCCGAGTCCCGGGCCCACTTCTCGAAAAATTACAAAATTCACATCACCGGATTCCTCGTCTCACCACGAGTCCATACATATCAAATTTACCAAAATCGGAGTTCATTTGTCCCATCAAATTCCATTTTTAAATTACACATTTCCAAGCCCTAGCTTTACCCCCTTTTGATGAATTTCAACCAATTTCCATGTTAGATTTATCATAATCTCATGTATTTAGCCAAGGAACTTACCTCCAATCACCCCCAATCGAAATCTTCCTTCAATTCCGTCCAAGATCTCTCAAACTTGCTCAAAAATGGTGGAAATAACATAAGCCTCGCGGAACAAAAATGAATATAAAACCCTTCTAGCATCAGGGGTTTCCGCTTCTGCGGTCCCCATGCCTGCTTCCACGCAACCACTTCTACGGTTATTGTCCGCTTCTGCAAAGTTTCATTAAAACACCCAAGGCCGCTTCTGCGACATAATTTTCTGCTTCTGCGGAACTTCTAATCGCTTCTGCGATCGCCTGTCCGCTTCCGCGGACTCACTTAAGCGAAAAAAATATTCCGCTTCTGTGGAACTACCCTACCAGGCCATAAGCCGCTTTTCCGACCCTCCTCACGCTTCTGCGAGACCGCACCTGCTGTCCCATAACCGCAGGTGCGACAACACCAGATACCAATAAACCTAAACATGCTACAACTCTAAAATTCTCTGTTTAACCACCCGGACTCACCCCGAGGCCTCCGGGACCTTAACCAAAAATACCAATACATCCTAAAACATTATTCAAACTTATTCCAATCATAAAAACACCACGATTACCACTAAAACCACCAAATTACATCAAATCCAAGCCTAAGTTCTTCAAAAACTTCCGAAACACGCATTCGATCAAAAATCCAACCAAACGATGTCCGAATGACTTGAAATTTTTCACACACATCACAAGTCACATAATGAAGCTATAGCAACTCTCAGAATTCCATTCTGACCCTCGGATCAAAATCTCACCTATCAACCGGAAATCGCCAAAATACTAACTTCGCCAATTCAAGCCTAATTCTACGCCGGACCTCCAAAATCAATTCCGATCACACTCCGAAGTCACAAATCATCCCTCGAAGCTACCGAATCACCGAAAATCTCATCCGAGCCTTCTAACTCATAAGTCAATGTTCGGTTGACTTTTCCAAACCAAACCTTCCTTAAAGAGACTAAGTGTCTCATTTCTTATCAAAACCAATCCAAATCAACTCTAACACACCAGATACCGATAACGTAACATGAAGAAGCATAAAATGGTGAAAACGGTGTGGTAACTCATGAGACGACGGGTCGGGTCGTCACATCCTCCCCAACTTAAACCAACGCTCATCCTCGAGCATACCCAGAGTTGTCCTAGAAGCCAACCAACAGCTAAATAACTTTACCAAGCATATACCCGGGGTGATCCCACGTCACCCTATCTCATATAGGTATGACAACACAACATAGTTGAAATCACCCAATCCAGCCTAGCCCATAAATCATAGATATACCTTTTCTCTTCTGAAACCATCAGTACGATCAAAACCTCACATCTATACTTGAATAGTCCCAAACCAGCTGTAATAACCCATACTTGCAACCTCAGGTGAAATCATATGATATACCACATAATCCAAGCACTCGAAACGATAACTTCTATTCACAGTAGTTACCCACAACAACCAAATACCGATAGAAAACCTCTTATTTAGCTAAAGTCTCATTCCAACACTTTCATATACGACCAACGATAAATGAAACACGCAGCAAACCGTAACCATTTCTCAGATCAACCATTCATGAAGCCACTTCCCTTTTTACTAATACCACAATAGATTTCTGAGCCGAACCTCGATATTATCCTCCTAACAAGCTGAAATCAAATCTGTTCGTATTCATTAATGACCCCAGCGATCACCTCGAATACAACACACCACTCTGGTGATATGATACCTCAATACAGGCCTAAGCCACAACTTGCATAATACACTCACCAATAAGAAATGGTCTGAACATACTCAAATTATGAAAAAAATGACTCAAACGAAGGAGCTGTACCTCAAGCTCATCAGTACCATCACAACACAAGGCTGAGACCCTGTATCACATCATGGAAATAGAATACCTGAATCTACCCTAAAGGGTCATACCCCGCGTGGCCTCGCCACAATGCGCGATCCTACCCAAACACTATTACACATGAAACACCTCAAGTCGCCATGCTCAATATCGACAGCCACGCATAATTTGATGTCTGAAACCAAAGCAATTCATTACACCCACGGTAAAACAAATAACATACAATTCGCAACCCGATAGGCCATAACTAATACTCCATTTACCGAGCAACACTCAATTACTCTTCCCACTCGACTTTCTCTATGAATCCTCGATAGAACCGCACCACATGTGCCCATATCCAATAAATCACAACGCCTCACAGCACAGAAAAAGCAACTCATAAATCTTCCCAGATCATTAACAAGTTCAATAACGATCAAATCAACCTATCCCTCAACAATTCATCTCGGAACTAACCAAGCTAACTAAAAGCCAAATATGTAGCCACATCGGCCTGCCAACGAACTCAATACCAAGAAGCCTGATGTTGCTCCTTCCACCACTATAACTCCTACCGGAGCCATACGATACGGTGCGCGGCACCAAATAAATACCGAAATCCACAATCTCGCCCGGCGACATGCCCGACCACAAGAAATGCATCCCAAAAGTCCCTCAATACCGGAACTGAATCAATGATAGAAGCCTCTGTACTGACATCCGCCACAAGGGCCCAATTAAGAAAAGCAATCCTTCCCAGCCGTCCGCTGGTCTTTGGAATGCAAACCACTCTGCTAGAACGCAATCCGATGTACCTCGCCATGCAACTCGTGGCATTTTCCGACATAGCCCATAGCACAATAGTCTAGAAAACCCAACACTGAGACAACCAGTCTACACCCTAATATCATATCCAAAATCTAATATACCAAGCAAAGAAAGATCCACTCGGGCCTCCAAATCCCAATAGCCGCTAACGATACCAATACACACAATCCACAACCACTACATAGTCTCCAACTCCA
The DNA here is from genome assembly GCA_026770625.1 of Nicotiana glauca. Lineage (NCBI taxonomy): Eukaryota > Viridiplantae > Streptophyta > Magnoliopsida > Solanales > Solanaceae > Nicotiana > Nicotiana glauca. The sequence goes on along the minus strand of MU708562.1, from coordinate 58,577 downwards.
TATAGCACCTGAATCACTGTACCTGATCCCAATTCTGCAGTATGAATACATATTACACCTCGAGTACCTAATTATTCCATGGAAGATGTTCTAAAATTCCCCTGTGTCATCACACAGACTCAGATATCAACAGTCGATCTAACAAGAAAGTGCCGCAATACTACCGAAGTATCATCTGTCTAATCACATTACCCTTCTTCCGAGATATATACTCTCGTCAAATCACTTCCAATTAGTAGTACCATTTCCTGGATTACATAAGGCTACCCATTCCCTAAGAAGTTTATGAACTCCTTTTCAGAACTGAACTGTAACGTATCTAGCCAAGACCTTCCGTCAATCCCATCTAGAAGAATAATCATTACATATTCCATGCTTCACATACCCATAGAAAATATATTCATCTCCAAACCATGGCAAAACCCAACAAGGACTCTCTCCCCCAATTCCATGTGCACAAGCTAAACTGCCAGGACTGAATCCTTCTACCCAAACCAAGCTAAGCAAGCTGCCAAAACTCAAGAGCATTGCTAAAAAATGCCTGTAAGGCTTATTACCTCGAACACATACGAAGAATTAATCATATCCTTACCATACCGATTCGGCCTACTAACGAGATATTCCATCTATCTAATTTCCCTCCTGATTCATCATCAACTTGATATTCCTCCTTGCTGTAGCAACACAATACCTCAATCCAGGTTTACCACACGAGAATCGAACATAAGACCACACTGTCTAAGACCCATAGGCCACCGAATACTCCCTCAAATGTTCCCAGAAATACCACATTCCAGAATACTTTACTTCGAGGAACTTCCTGGGAATCTGAATTCGTTACCATTACTTTCCAGATACTGATACATAGAATCCCATAATTAACATAAAAATACCACAAGTCTTGACATTTTCCAATGAAAACACAGTCTCTAACCACATACACAACCTTAAAACACCTGATCGTAACATGTAAATATTGAACACATTAGAATTATTCTCGAAAGTCATTCACTCTTATTCAAACTGCAAATTACCTGACTCAACGAACAGAATCACTCGTGCCTTATTAGCACTCTGACACCACAGGATATGGTCTCATTCCAATACAAACAAATATCTTCCTTCTCTATACACTAAGCATTCTTTATCATCAACAGCTCAAGACATCCTATTATTTCCACACATCTACGAAGCACCATATAACCTTTGTCAAAATTTTGCTTCACTTGTTCCATCCTCGGCTCAATTTCTGCAATCAGAACTGATCCGCCAGCATACCTCGAAAAGGAATCCAACATAGCACATAACCGTACAATCAGCTAATCAACAACAACCTCCCAAACTTGGCTCGAAGCCATATATTAGGACACACTCAATAACCCATAATACCTTTACTCTAATGATGCCACAATACCATAGTGATATTAAACTCAAATCATTTACAAGTCTGTGAAAACACAGATCATCTAGTACTGTAATCCTCTACACATCTCGCATCCATCTCTACATCAGTTGAGTCCACTCTCTTAAGTGGCCCGAATTTTCGAATTACAACACGTACCCTTCAATTACACATGAGATCTTCTAACATACACATAAGGATCATTCCACTTAAGAACGCTCCGCAGGAGATAACCCACCTGCTTTGCCTCAAATTATTATTTCAGCATACCTTCCACCGTCATACACTTTGCGCAGTCATTTAGTCTTCCTGGGTCTGTACTCATACCGCCACATATAATACACTTTACTCCCTAACTAGGAGACACGGCAATATTCTGCACAGTCCCATAACTCGGGGCTACACATCAAATCACAATAGGAAACGAACACTTAACAGCTCATCTATTATCCAGCAGACTTCTTCGTCACTACCAAGTCGTATAGATACATCCCGCAGTAGTAACATACTTATCACATGGATATCTGACCGCCATTCTGACTAATAAAGACGATATCAAACATATAAGTTCAAACACTTGCTCACACAATCAGCACCTCGGTGCTCAAGCCATAGGCAAAGATCCGGACTCAAGTCCTCCAGACTGGCCCAACATACTCACGAAGATCACATCTCCCCCCTCGATCGGGGAATCACAAACCATCAAGGCACATATAATACTGAGCGCTCAGGTGCGCATACAGACGTGTGGAAGGAATTTCAAGAGTTATATCTCAAGCTGAATCAAGTACGCACGATAAGAATTCCAAGAAAGTGAAGTTTTCCTAAAGGTTCTGCAGCCTCTCGAGGATAAATACAGACGTCTACGTACCGATCCGCTCTACTAAACTCAATCATGACTCGTGAGACCTAGTAACCTAGGCTCTGATACCAACTTGCCATGACCCAATTCCCAAACCCGGTCGTGATGGCGCCTTTCCTGAAGACAAGGCCAGCTAACAGAATATCAATACCTCTTTTAACAGTTACTTAGCATGAATAAGTCTGAAGCATAGATAATAAAATCATATTGCGGAATAAACGTGATAAAACAGGGAACCTATCCCGACTCAGCCTGAAATCGGGGTGTCACAAGTCACGAGCATCTAGAAGGATTTTGGTACAATTACAATGCCTGTAATACATAGGATAAAATCTGAAATAAAAGGGAAGAAATCCGGTGACGCGAGCGCTGGTGGTCACCTTGCTCAGTTACGATAGTAAATCCTCATCCGACTCAAACCTGCTACCGGGTAAACCAGTACCTGCATCTGCACGCGAGGTGCAAGGAGTAAAGTGAGTACTCCAACTCAGTAAGTAATAAAGGTAAATAATAACTGAGCAGCAAGAAACTACGTAAAGCAAGTCATCATGCTATATAGTACAGTGTAACCCTGAAATCTTTGGAAATATCTGGACTCAATTTTAAATCTTTTTTGAAAACATGTTTTTCCAACAGTTAAGCAAATGAATGCAAAACAGATAGTGCAAGTCAGCACATAAGTTAGCCCCTCGGGCATAGCATTCCACTATTAAATAACACCAGGGTATCAGGTAAACAGTACAAGGAGTAGCATGGATGCCAATGAAATGCGAGTGCTGGAATGTCATGACAGATAATGCAAATAGGAACAAATGCATGAGTGCAATGCAATGCATATGACGGTACACTCCGGTACCCACTGTGGCGTGCAGCCCAAGCCATCCATATATTTAACGTCGATGACGCTCACTTGGGGTGTGTGCAGACTCCGGAGGGCTCCTACAGCCCAAGCGCAATATCAAGCCATATCGTGGCGTCAACCAGGCCCTCGGCCTCAAAATCAATATAACACCGCTGCGGCGTGCAGCCCGATCCATGCTCAGTCCAAAAATACACATAAGCCACAAATGCATGAGTGCAATGAAATGCATATGACGGTACACTCCGGTACCCACTGTGGCGTGCAGCCCAAGCCATCCATATATTTAACGTCGACGGCGCTCACTGGGGGTGTGTACAGACTCCGGAGGGGCTCCTACAGCCCAAGTGCAATATCAAGCCATATCATGGCGTCAACCGGGCCCTCGGCCTCAAAATCAATATAACACTGTTGCGGCGTGCAGCCCGAGCCATCCATAGTCCAGAAAGACACATATAACATTGATGCGGCGTGCAACCCGATCTATGCTCAATCCATAAATGCACATAAGCCACTTGGGCAATACAACATGATAGTTCTCAACTCAAAACATCAATAAAATATTGTTTAAGTTTTCAAATCTTAGACAAATGGATGATTTTGCAAAACAGTATTAAAACCTTGGACCGAGATCAAATAATATGCAAAGTAATGCAAAAATAGTGATATTAATCCCTTAAGGATTCACATAGTTGGCACAAAGCCCAAACATGGAAATCGGCCCAAATTATGATGATAACAAGTAGTTTCAGTCAAATACATAGTAATTCCATCAATCTGGATGGGCCAATTCACAATTCCCAATGGTGCTCTACCCCACGCTCACTATCCCGCGTGCAAGTCACCTCAATACAGCATTATGATGTGCAAATCCGGGGGTTCAAACCCTCAAACTATCATTTACAATCATTACTCACCTCGAACTGGTGAAATCTCTAGCTCGTGACGCCTTTGCCCCTCAAATCAGCCTCCACGCACATTGAATCTAACAAAAATCATAGCGAATACATCACAATATGCTAAGGGAACAATACCCTATCGAAAACAATAAAAAAAATAGCAGAAATAACGAAACTAGCAAAACCCGAGCCCCGGGCCCACTTCTTGAAAAATTACAAAATTTACATCACCGGATTCCTCGTCTCGCCATGAGTCCATACATATCAAATTTACCAAAATCGGAGTCAATTTGACCCTTCAAATTCCATTTTTAAATTACAAATTTTCGAGCCCTAGCTTTACCCTTTTTGATGAATTTCAACCAATTTCCATGTTAGATTTATCATAATCTCATGTATTTAGCCAAGGAACTTACCTCCAATCACCCCCAGTCGAAATCTCCCTTCAATTCCGTCCAAGAGCTCTCAAACTTGCTCAAAAATAGTGGAAATAACATAAGCCTCGCGGAATAAAAATGAATATAAAACCCTTCTGGCATCAGGTGTTTCCGCTTCTGCGGTCCCCATGCCCGCTTTCGCGAAACCGCTTCTGCGGTTATTGTCCGCTTTTGTGGAGTTTCACTAAAACACCCAAGGCTGCTTCTGCGACATAATTTTCTGCTTCTGCGGAACTTCAAATCGCTTCTGCGATCGCCTGTCCGCTTCTGCGGAACTACCCTACCAGGAGATAAGCCGCTTTTGTGACCCTCCTCACGCTTCTGCGAGACCGCACCTGCGGTCCCATAACCGCAGGTGCGAAAACACCAGATACCAGCAAACTTAAACATGCTACAACTACAAAATTCTCCGTTTAACTACCCCGGACTCACCCCGAGGCCCCCGGGACCTCAACCAAAAATACCAATACATCCTAAAATATTATTCAAACTTATTCCAATCATAAAAATACCACGATTAACACTAAAACCCACAAATTACATCAAATCCAAGCCTAAGTTCTTCAAAAACTTCCGAAACAAATTCGATCAAAAACCCAACCAAACGACGTCTGAATGACTTGAAATTTTGCACACACATCACAAATCACATAATTAAGCTACAGCAACTCTCATAATTCCATTCCGACCCTCATATCAAAATCTCAACTATCAACCGAAAATCGCCAAAATACTAACTTCGCCAATTCAAGCCTAATTCTACGCCGGACCTCCAAAATCAATTCCGATCACACTCCTAAGTCAAAAATCATCTCCTGAAACTATTCGAATCATCGGAAATCGCATCCGAGCCTTCTAACTCATAAGTCAACTTCCGGTTGACTTTCGAAACCAAACCTTCCTTAAAGAGACTAAGTGTCTCATTTCTTATCAAAACCAATCCAAATCAACTTTAACACACCACATACCGATAACGAAACATGAAGAAGCATAAAATGGGGAAAATGGAGTGATAACTCATGAGATGACGGGTCGGGTCGTCACAAGGGGTTAACTAAAACCCTCTTACTCCTAGCTGCTAAACCAAACATACCGTTTCGAAAAAGCCTAGGTGAGTAAAGATGAATTATGTGGGGAAAGGTGAATTCAACATTCTCCATATTAGCAAGATGCCTCAGGCAAGCAACAACTCTCCATATAATCGGACCAATTTGTCCTAAACACACATTGAAAAAATGACAAAAATCTAGAATAATTTGCCTAGCATCTAAAATCGTTAGTAAAATTTTAACAATTCAAAAATAAAATTTAATATGGCGATACCTGACCGTAAGTTTTCTCTTAGAAGTAATATCTCTTCAAAAGAACAGCATTCCAGTGTGAAGGAAGTGCCTTCCCATCCATTGTTTCCAACTCATATGCTCCTTTTCCTGCAATATCACGAACTCTGTAGGGTCCTTCCCAGGTAGGAATTAGTTTGCCCGCATTGGTTGTCTTTGTAGATTGAAAAACCCTTTTAAGCACGAAGTCCCCAATTTTGAAGTATCTCAGGCGTGCTTTCCTATTGTAATAACGCTCGATCACTTGTTTTTGTGCGACCATTCTTATTAAACGCAGCTTCTCACCTGCCTTCTAATAAATCTAAATTGACCCACATCTCTCCGTTATTGGACTCTTGTGTTGCTTGTGAGAATCTTGTACTTGGTTCTCCTATTTCTACTAGGATTAGTGCTTTAGCTCCATAAACCAAAGAGAAGGGCGTTTCACATGTGCTCGTTTTTTGTTATTGTGTGATATGCCCACAAAACTCCGGGTAACACTTCCGGCCAATTTCCCTTTGATTCCTCTAATCGCTTCTTTAAATTATTAATAATCACTTTGTTTGTTGATTCTGCTTGTCCATTACCCATTGAATTATAAGGTGTAGATGTAATCTTTTTTATTTGCCAACTTTCGAGAAACTCTGTGACTTGAGCTCCGATAAATTGAGGACCATTGTCACATACGATTTCCTTTGGTACACCGAATCGACAAATAATATTACGCCAAATGAAGTCTTTGACTTTCTTTTCTCGCACCTGTTTAAATGCCCCTGCCTCCACCTACTTAGTGAAATAATCAGTAAGTACGAGAAGAAACTTTACATGTCCTTTTGCTTGAGGCAATGGTCCAACTATGTCCATTCCCCATTTCATGAATAGCCATGGTGCAATAATCGGATGTAATAATTCTGATGGTCGGTGCATATTGTTACCATATCTTTGACATTTATCGTATTTAGCCACGAAACTCTCCGCTTCTTCTTCCATTTTGGGCCAGTAATACCCTTCCCTAATCATGGTTCTTATCAGTGATCTTCCTCCTGCGTGATTCCCACAGTGCCCTTCATATATTTCCCTCATTACATACTCCGTCTGAGAAGGTCCGAGGCATCTTGCTAAGGGGCCACTAAATATTTTACGGTAAATGTTGCCTTGTTTTAAACAGTAGCGAGCGGCCTTTTTTCGAAGTGCGTATGCTTTCTTTTTGTCATCAGGGACGGTACCATGCTATAAAAAAGCAACAATTTCGTTTCTCCAGTCCCAAGTTAAATTATTAAAATTTACCTCGTTCTTATCAGGTTCGAGAACTAAATGAAATAAATGAATGACTGAGGCGTTTGCATCGTTTGCTACATCTGCTGCGGATGGAAGATTGGTTAAGGCATCTTCTTTAACGTTTTCATTCCTTGGAATTTGGTTGACCTTCCAAGTTTGAAACTGCTTTATCAATTCCCGTACCTTTTCCTAGTATTGTTGTATCCTTGTCTCCCTAGCTATATAAGTCCCTAGCATTTGATTAACTACCAACTGAGAATCACTTTTGATCACCACTTGACTAATACTAAGTTCTCGTGCCAATTCCAAACCTGTAATCACAAATTCATACTCTGATACATTTTAGTTATGGGATAGCATTTAATAGCCTGTCTAATAGTTTCGCCTGTAGGTGGTACTAAAACGATTCCTAATCCAGCACTTTTTACGTTAGATGAGCCATCAGTGAATAAAGTCCATGTTCCTGGATTAGCCCCATTAAGTACCTGAACTTCTTTTTCGGCTTCTAACTGCATCCCTTGGCTAAAATCAGCCACGAAATCAGCTAATAACTAAAATTTTATTGTTGTTCTAGGTAGGTACGTAATTTCATATTCACTCAGTTCTATGGACCATTTGGCTAACCTTCCTGACAATTCATGTTTATGTAATATACTACGTAAAGGGTATGCAGTTACCACAGCAATGGGATGACATTGAAAATATGTTCTTAACTTTCTAGATGCCATGATTAAAGCAAGTTCCAGTTTTTCCAGTTATGGATATCGTGTCTCTGCATCTAATAAAGATTTACTAACATAATAAATAGGAGATTGCTTACCCTGTTCTTCACGAACCAAAACCGCACTTACCGCAATTTCTGAAACAGTAAGGTAGATGAAAAGTTTTTCCCTGGCTTTTGGCTTTGCTAGCAAAGGTGGATTTGATAGGTAAGTCTTCGAATTTCTAAGTGCCTGTTGACACCCTTCATCCCACTCAAATTGATCCTGCTTTTTAAGTGCCGAGAAAAATTTAAAACATTTTTTCGATGATTTAGAAATGAATCTTCCCAAAGCTGCGATTCTTCCCGTCAGTCTTTGTACTTCTTTCTTGTTTGAAAGTGTATCGGGGATTTACCTCGGTTAGAAACAAGAAAACCTAAAAACTTACCTGATGCCACACCAAATGCACATTTTTTCGGATTCAACTTCATATTGTATTTTCGCAAAATTCTAAAAGTTTTAGATAGATGCGATATATGATCTTCTGCATGCTGAGTCTTAACTAGCGTATCATCTATATATACCACCATAGTCTTACCTAGATGTTCTTTAAACATTTGAGTGACTAACCTTTGATAAGTTGCTCCTGCATTCTTAAGACCAAAGGGAATTACCTTATAATAATAAGTCCCCCTGTCTATTATGAAAGAAGTTTTTTCCTTATCTTCTGGATCCATTTTGATTTGATTATAACCTGAGTAAGCATCTAAAAAACTTAATAGTTCATGCCCTGTAGTAGCATCAATTAATTGATCTATGCGTGGTAAACGGAAAGAATCTTTTGGACAGGCTTTATTAAGATCTGTGTAGTCTACACAGACCCGTCACTTACCGTTCTTCTTAGGAACCACGACAGTATTAGCCAACTAGTCAGGATATTTTACATCACAGATTGAACCAATTTTCAGCAATTTTTGAACTTCTTCTTGAATCACATTATTCTTGAAAGTTTCTTTCTTTCTTTTCTTTTGATTGATTTGAGGATACGAAGAGGTTGTGAGTTTGAGTCTCCCCAAGAGCAAGGTGGGAAGTTCTTGGAGGGAAGAATGCTGGGGGTCTATTTGGAAACAGCCTCTCTACCCCAGGGTAGGGGTAAGGTCTGCGTACACACTACCCTCCCCAGACCCTACTAAGTGGGATTATACTGGTAATTCTGTTGAAACCTACAATCCAGAAGGTTAAACATGGTCACAACTTTTACTGTCCTAGCGCTTGTTTTCCAAAACATGAAAAAAATAAAGAAATGTATGAACAAATGCTGATTTCAAAAAAAAGGAAAATTTTTTTTATGTCCAAAACGGGCGCTTAGTTTTATACATTACATTTTCGTTTTATTACAATTTTTTAGAAACACTGAGTCTGTAGAACAGTGAGAGATTGTGAGTTCGAGTCTCCCCAAAAGCAAGGTGGGAAGTTTTTGGAGGGAAGGATACCGGGGGTCTATTTGGAAACATCCTCTCTACCCCAGGGTAGGGGTAAGGTCTACGTACACACTACCCTCCCCAGACCCCACTAAGTGGGATTATACTGGGTTATTGTTGTTGTTTATTGGAGGATACGAAGGATCTTCATTTAATTTGTGAGTTACAACCTCGGACGGTATTCCTGTCATGTCAGAATGGGTCCAAGCAAAACAATCTGCGTTAGCTTTGNGACATATCCCCCAAGGTGATGGAAATTTAATAACTTGATGTAATGTTGATGGAACAACATCCATGTCGTGGATCCATGGCCTCCCCAAAATCATGTTATAAGCTATTTCCATATCTACGACTTGAAATTTGGAATCGTACACAACGCCTTCCGTAAATGTAGTAAGGATTGCTTCTCCTTTTGTTATGACACTAGAGTTGTCAAATCCCGTCAAAGTATGCGCTTTTGGGATTCATTTATCCTCATCTTGCATCTCGCGCAATACTCGCATCAAAATAATATTCACAGAATTGCCTGGATCAATCAAAACTCGTTTCACGTTAGTATTATATAAAGTAAAGATATTACTAGTGCGTCGCTATGTGGAGCTAAGATACCCTCAGCATCCGTATCGTTGAATGTAATATTCTCCTCTTCTAGTGCCTGTCGCAACCGCTTTTCATGAGTGATTGATATCTTGGAGGTTTTATTAGCTGCGGTATATGAAACACCATTGATATCTTCTCCCCCACTTATAACATTGACGGTTCTTTTGGGCGAGGGCGATTTTAGAGGCTCTTGTCTATTCTTCATATACGCTTGCTCTTGGCGGTTTCGGAGATACCCTTGCTTTAATAAATGATCGACCTCACCTTGCAAAAATCTGCAATCCACGGTTTTATGCCCGTGGTCGTTGTGAAATTTGCACCAATGATCAGGGTTTCATCTGTTTGGGTTCAATCTCATCTCCTTGGGCCATCGCACCTTATCTCCCATGCTCCTTAAAATAGCAACGAGTTTAGAGGTGGTTACGTTAAAATTGTAACCACCAAACCTTGCTTTTAAACTTCTCTCATTGTCACGTGGTCCACGCAAGTTCCGATCATCTCCAAACCTTGATGAGGAGCCTGATTCCATGTTTCTCGATTTGTGATCGTACCTTTGATTATCTTGCCTTGACCGTGAATCTTTCCTCGCAGGTCCCATATAAGGCTCGTACCTGTTTTTACCATATCTTTTTTCATTTTCCATACGTCTTGAACTTACTTTTTCTTCTGTTTTATGTCGTGAAATGAAATCTTCTTCAATCCTCATCTTTGTACTGTATCTATTGTAGACATCATTCCACATTGTTTCTGGGAATTCACGAAGGCTTTCTTTGATTCGTCTCATGGCTTCTGAACTCTTCTCATTTAAATTGTTGGCGAAAGCAATGGCCGCCCAATTGTCAGGTACTCGTGGCAGCGTCATTCTTTCTCGTTGAAATCTATCTATGAATTCTCTAAGCAACTCTGAATCACCTTGTTTGATTTTGAAGATGTCTTCCATTCTCTTTTCAACTTTTTGGGCTCCCGAGTGTGCTTTAATAAATAGATCTGCAAGCTCAGCAAACGAATTTATAGAATTTTCAGGTAAAAGAGAATACCATGTAAGGCCCCTTTAGTGAGTGTTTCACCAAATTTTTTTACTAGAACTGATTCAATCTCCTGCTTAGTTAGATCGTTGCCCTTGATGCCTATTGTGAATGCGGTAACGTGATCTCGCGGGTCTGATGTACCATCGTACTTTGGAATGTCACGCATCTTAAACTTCTTTGGAATTGGGAGGGGCGGCACTCGGCTTCCATGGTTTTTGAGAATATTTATCTATATCTACCCCCTTGATCACAGGTGGTACTTCGGGTATTTGTTCTATGCGCTCATTTTGCTCCTTAAGCTGTTTCTACAAAGTTAGTACAAGATTTTGTAAATTAGTATTAATTGGATTACCTGGGTCTCCCTCTTGTGTTTCACTAAGGGGTTCCACCACTGCCGGAATTAACTAATCCAGAACGAGGATTTTCCAAAGTATTGTTGTTTGGAGTAGGTGTGGGTGGAGCAGCAGGCAATTGGCTAACAAAATTCTGAAGAGCTTTATTGACTTGCGAGGCGATAAGTTTTTGTAGGGCATCATTCATAGCCTCTTCGTTCGCGAACTGACCAAGTTCTTCTGTGTGAGACCCATCAGGAGTGCCCTCACGAGATTGACGTGGTGAGCCATGAGGGGTTGGATCTTGATTGTCGTTATTCTGAGAATCTCCCTGATTTTGCTGGTTGATTTGATTTTCTTGAGTGTTGTCGTTGTTGTTCGACATAGTTGATTCAATACAGAAAATTAAGTTGAAATACAATTGATTACCAGTTTTTCGGTAATGGAACCAATTTGTTTAACCAAAAAATAGGTTTCTTGGCAAAGCTAGAATTTAGAAGAATCGGGTTACTGATAATAAAAAAAGAATTTAAATAAAGAGATTTGGAACTGATATTAACAGAAAGCAAGAAAATTAAGATATATTGCAATAGTCACTCCCGTACAATTGATTACATATTCCTCATTTTATAGGTACCTTTGAATATCTCTAGGAACGTACGTTATGCCTAAGCCATAATGAGGATATTATGAGCATTTAATAATATTAACTACCGCGTTACATAATCATTGTATTGAATGCATATATTCCTTAATGGCTTCCGTGTTTAATGCCGTATTTCCCCCTTTTTCTTTAACCAGATTCATTCTTCTCATTGCTTCTGTGTAAATAAGTTTAAATATGGACGAGGCATTGAATCTCTCGTCTCGTGCCTCTTCCTTCTCGTAGCTGTTTACAATCCTTGAACCGTGGCTGATCATAATTTATTAATTATTCCACGTGCCATGCAACGTCAATATGTATATGAATACTATTTTTTCCCAATACAAACCCTAGAGAAGAAAAATCAGCCGCCACACAGCATCTCCCCTATCTCCAGCCGCCCACCTCCAGCCATCTCGTCGAAATTCGACCACCTCCATACACAAACAACCTCCATCAGCCGCCTCCCTAACCCCTTTTTTCTTAAAAATGACCAGCAGTCCCACACACAGAAGGAAAAAAAAAAGGGACATACGGGGAGAAAAAAAGCTAGATATTTGGTCTTTTCTTTTGGATTTGTATTGTGGTTGAAAAATGGAGTTTGATTGAGAAACTGTTGAGTTCAAAGCTGGATTTGCCGTTCGAGGTGTCAATTTTGAATTCGCGATTTCTGCAAGTCTCTCATTTATGTCCTCTCAGTTGAATGTGTGGGGCCGAACTTTCTGTATTTGCCGATTTTTAATCTATTTAATCTTTGATGGTAAGCAACCTCATTTTCCAACCGAGAGGTTGTGAGTTCGAGTCTCCCCAAGAGTAAGGTGGGAAGTTCTTGGAAGGAAGAATGCCGAGGGTTTATTTGGAAACAGCCTCCCTACCCCAGGGTAGGGGTAAGATCTGCGTACACACTATCCTCCCCAGACCCCACTAAGTGGGATTATACTGGGTTGTTGTTGTTGTAATCTATTGAATGAACTCCAACAGGTCCCTCTAAACTTCCCTCTCTTATTTTGTTTGATCTCTCTGTTTGCCATGTTATTCTGCGTATGATGATGAATTCTCCATGATACATGTCCATAGAAGCAGTTTTGTATCGTTGCAACTGGGGCTAGGAATCTTAGACTCACTTAGTTGTAATTACTTTTTTTTTTGTAAAAAATGGTATTGATTTTAGTGTTCGTTGGTTTATGATGCATCTTCATTTGAACTAAGCTTGATCACTTTAAAGGGAATAATTAATTTCTTTTTTAGTCACATACTTGAATCAGTAGTATTAATATTTAGTGTTAGTATTCTGCATCTTTCTGTAACAACCCAATCGGTCGTTCCGAGAATTTAAGCCATGTTTTCTACATTTGGAGTCGGGGCTTCAATATTAAAAGACAACAAAAGGAAATATTCTTGTTGTGCGTGTTTTATTTTGTTTAATTGGCCCACTAGTACCATGTTTAGGCCAACCACAAGGTAAGCAAATATTAGGGTGCTTCATTTATTTTTAGAGGTGAGAGGTCATTTCCTTTAGTTCATATTCAGGGGAATGCCCCATAGACTTTGTATATATTTTTATCCGGAATATCATATATTTGGAGGCCTTGATGAGCATTGTGAAGAAGTAATACTATAGGTTAGTCTAGGATACTTTCTTTTCTTCTCTCTAATATTTCTTTTTTAGGTGTGGACAACCTCGAGCCTCTTTTGTGTTTATTTTCGTTTTTTGTGTTTTGACCTCAATTCGAATATTTTAAAAGATAATTTGATCATGTATGCAACGTGCTAGTTACGAAACTTGGAGAATGCCTAACACCTTCTCCCCGAGTCAATTAAACCCCCTTATTTAAAATCTCTTATGCTATCAATTTTAGAGTCTAAACGTGTCTCAAAAGAACAAATCATTTCTAAAAACATGACCTCACAAACTGAAACCAAATGTCAGATGGCGACTCTATAAATCTTTTGAATACAAATTTTCATCACTTTCTAATTGGAAACCCTTTTTGTTCTTTACAATTTTTTATTATTATTTATAAGAGGGTTAAGTGAGTTAAAAAAAAAAGGTGTGACACAGCTCACCTCTTGTATTTCAAAATTCTTGAGTGGTATTGTGACGACCCAAAGGGTCATCACCTGTTTTTTCTTTTATTCTGTACTTCTGAGGCCTTGAAAACCTCACTTTTAGTGGTCTCGATTTGCGTGCATAGTCCCGGCGCATACCCGGAAAGCTTAAATATGAATTCTGTGTAAAAATTGATAAATTTTGATATTCATATGATTAAAGTTAACTTTGGTCAATATTTTGGGTAAACGGATCCAGACCCATAATTGGACGGTCTTGGAGGGTTCGTAAAAAAATATGGGACTCGGGCGTATGCCCGGAATCGAAATCCGAGGTCCCGAGCCCGAGAAATAAATTTTTAAAAGAAATTATTTTTCTAAAATTTATTTGTAAATTTGAAATAAAAATGGATTAGAAAGCATTGGTATCGGGCCCGTATTTTTATTCCGGCACTCGGTACAGGTCTTATACGTGGTTTAAGTACTTTCTGTGAAATTTGGTTGAAATCGGACGTCATTTGACGTGTTTCGGACCTAAAACTCTAAGTTTGAAAGTTTATGAAGTTTGATGAAAAGTGATGATTTTGAGGTTTGATTCCTCGTTTATGATGTTATTTTGGCGATTTGATCTCACGGTTAAGTTCGTAGGATGTTGTTGAATTAGTGTGTGTATTTGATTAGGAGCCCCGAGGGCTCAGGTGTGATTCGGATGTATTTCGGGATGATTTTAGCCTTAGAAAAGTTGCAGAAAATAGCTGTTGTCTGTGCCCAGTGAATCCTTCTATGTGATCGCATAGGAAGTGCTGCGATCGCATAGAGCAACTTAAGGGGGTCCAGAAATTCTTCTATGCGATTGCATTCTTCTCTCCGCGATCGCATTGCATATAAACCGGCTTCATTTCATTCTTCTATGCGATCGCATTACACTCTACGCGATCGCATTGCATGAAAACCCCACCTTTATTTTTTCTTCTATGCGTTCGCAGCAGACCTTATGCGATCGCAGTGTCTCCCTCCCCCCCCCCTATGCGATCGTAATACTTATTCCGCGATCGCATAGAGCATTTTCGCCCAGTGATTTTTAAGTTTTAAACAGAACCAGTGACGGGAATAACATAACACTTTACGAACTCCTTCTTCTCCAAAGTCCTAGGGCGAATTTTAGAGCACTTCTCCATCAAAACTTCTTGGGTAAGCATTGTTTAACTTGTTTTCTTCATTTTCCATCATTAATTATTGAATTCCTAACCTATAACATATAATCTAGGGTAGAAATTGGGGAAAAATGGTAGAGTTAGCGCTTTTCGGTTTTCTTCGATTTAGACCTCGTTTTGGGGTCGAATTTGAAAACAAATTGTATATTCGGGCTCGTGGGGGAATGAGTGATATGGAATTAGTTCGAACCTCGTATTTTGACCAAGTGGGCCCGGGGTCAAATTTGGAATTTTTGGAAGAAAGGTTGGAAATCTATATTTAGGCATTGGGTTTGATTTATTTAGCTATTATTAATACTATAAAGTCGTTATTTCATAGATTTGATTGAATTGGAGCCGAATTCAAAAGGGAAAGCGGTCGTTGTGGATTGATTTAGCCGTGGAAGTTGAAGTAAGTGTCTGGTCTAACTTTGGCTTGAGGGAATAGGAGTAGAGTCTTATTTGCTAATTGCTATTTGTCGAGTACTGTGTATAGGCATGGCGACGAGTATCTATACACTGGTGTCTAGCATGACCGTGTGTCCTTATATTGAGATTATCCTGATTTGTTGTGATTCTTCCATGCTTATTTGATGATTTCTATGTACTGTAAAGAGCATGAGATAGAGATTATGATTACTAAACTCCGTGGAGCAATGGCTCGAGTTGTGTTACGGATTGAGAAGGTATATGATACGAAATGACTCTTTGGAGCGATGGCTCGAATGTTACAGTGAATTATAAGTGAAAAGCGTAAGAAAGAGAGAAAGTTGATGGTTACTCCCTTGCCGGAACGTGTTATTGGTTTTTTTGATTTTTCTCCCTTGCCGGGATTTAGTTGTGTTGTTATATTTCCTTGCCGGGATTTCTGTCACTGGTAGTTACCCCCCTCCCACCCCTTATTTGTGATTGTTGATTGGGTGAGGTTTTGTTATTTATATATGGATCGGGTTGCACGCTGCAAAAGAGATAATCGTGGATCGAGTTGCACGGAGTGAAAGAGAAAACAGGTGATGACCCTTTGGATCGTCACAAGTAAAGAATTGAAAGTATATAATGTAAAAGTGGAAAACTAATATGAAAAATATTCGAAATCATGTTACTAGGAATCCAGCGAAGAAGAATTGGTGGATTAGGAGTTGAGATCGTGGTTTGACATCATGAAGCGCCAACTCCTTAGGGTTTAGAATTTTAGACGAAAGGCGTGCAGGAATAAAGTTGTACTCTTTGTTAGTAACTTTCGAATTTTATTCCTTGTTGGTAACTTATTTTTTAAAAAATATATAAAAAAATGGATATTTTATTATTTTTAAATTCAAATTTAAAAAATAAATAAATTATCATTGAAGTCTGCTCAATAATGTGTATTCCATACAATCATTTTCGAATTTTGTTCTTGGTAACTTCCGAATATTAATCCTTGATAATAACTAATTTTTCAAAATTGTAAAAATTAGATATTTTATTATTTTTTGTTCAAATTCAAAAAATAAACTAATTATTAACTAATCTAACTAATTTTGTCCTAAAACTACCATATTTCTTTCTACTACGCTGTCAATTGTCATAATCCTAGGCTAGACTTTTTCCTTTTAATAATAGATACTCCCTCCATTCCAATTTATGTGAACATGTTTGGCTGGAACGCAGTTTAAGAAAAAATGAGTACTTTTAAAATATATGATCCTAAACAAGTCAAAAAAGGGTCCAGAGTATTTGTGTGGTTATAAAAACTTCTCCTTAAGGATAGAATTGGAAGTTTAATTTTATCCTAAAATTATCATATTTCCTTCTCATACGCTGCCACTTGTCATAATCCTAGGCTAGACTCTCTTTTTTTTAATAATAAATATATGGTTTTGGAAATTCTTATCACATGAGCTCACTTTTGAAATTGTGTTACACTCAATGTTCATTTTCTTAATATGGTTTCAGAGCTAGATTCACTTCAATTTTTGTTTACCAATTATTGGGGTCCATGTTATAATATTCATGTTTTTCCCCTTATCACACAAAAATAAGGGGAAAAAATGTTGACTGCATTTTTACCTTTTAGTACTAATTAATAATCTTGCCACAATAATTTGTTTAATCACCACCAATTATTCATTGCCCTCTAAAATCAGACTCCCGTTCCCCGCAGTCCCCACTTATGAAAAATAATTACGTTGAGTTAAAAGTGGTTAAGAGGAATAGGGCAGAGAAATTCAACTGAGATAGCAATGAATACTTTATTGCATCTCTAAATCTCGTGTTTATATGACCTTTATTTAAGAAAATAATTTAAATTTACCCTATGAAATATGATAAGGTTATCAAAATATTTTCAGTGTTTGCTCAAAAACTGAGAAAAAGTGCAACAATTAATTTAATTTAAATATTATAGTCTTCACACTCCTAACATTGAACAATGTATGCACCCTCCCAACATTCTTAAGGGAAATTAGTAGCAACTGAAAATGTTAAAGAAACTAAATTCATCTATTTGTCGAATTTTAGTTACATGTAATATACTTTTGTTAAATAGTACAGAAGAGTACAAGAACCAAATCTTGAATAATAATCAAATTAAAGAGAAACTATTAAGACGAAATTTTGGGCAGTACTTCAAATGTATAACTATTACTGTGTCGATGATTCTATATAGAGCTCGTTTGGATTGGCTTATAAAAGTGACTTTTCAACATAAATAGCTTTTAAGGCAAAAAACATTAAGTTACGATTCACTAATTTAATGCTTTTGGCTTGTTTTAATCCGTTTTAAATTTATTTTACGTATTTTTTTAACTTTGTCAAACACTAAAAAGAGCTGAAAAGTTAATTTAACCAGCTTAAAAGCCAATCCAAAAATCCTAATAGTCTCTATTTACTTTTTGTTAGCAAAAATATTATTGACCTATTTGAGTCAACTTGAAAAGGTAAAAGATAAGCTCAACAAGATACAAGCAAATTATGTTATTTAGATTAATATTTGACTGAACTTTTAAATTTTAAAATTTTATTCATTTTAGTCGATATACAGTGGTATAATTAAATTATTAATTATAGACAGTAATAAATTTTAATCATATGTCTTACAATAATATAGTGTCTCCCTATTACATGTAACAAACATAATTTTGTCTAGTTTTTAGACTTCTTTATCAAAGTTAGGCTATGAAATTAAAAACTACTTACCAAGTAAACGTAAAGTTATAGGTAAAAAAAAATGTCTCCATTTGAAATTATCGACATCCCTTCTCCCTCCTCCAACAATGTACATCTCGCTGTTGATTAGAATTTTAAAATTTAAAATTTTATTCATTTTTAGTGCTTTTATTTAGATGTACTGCAGTTGCTAATAAGAATTCTCTAATATACTAAGTTTCACTGTGTTCAGATTGTAATAATTTTGTTATTGTTTAATTTGTTTAATCATGATCTAATTGGTTCTTTCCAAACGATTTCTTCAACAGACAGCTAAAGCATCCTCAACCAAATGAAAGCGACATCTAAAGTTAAGAATGTTTGTAGATAAAGAAAGAAGAATAAACCCATCCCTAGCCGTTTCTTCCTTAACTAACTACAAAATAAAACATACTCTAACATATTTATTTTTTTATTTTTAATTGGATATCCACTTTTTGCTTACTAGTTTTAGTGTACCTACAATAATTTTTTTTTAAATATAAGACCACATTAGTAATATATTAAAATTTATACTTGAGTTATTATATATAAAATAAAAGTGTAAAATAAGTTAATGTAGATAAATTTAACTTGCGATCTTTTTACTTAGATTACTAAGTGTAAGATCTAAAATAAAAGTGTAAGATATATAGCTCGTCTCAAATTTGAAATATTAATTCCAATTATACTTTTATCAAATGCATTATAAAATTTTATCTTTAAATAAAAATTGATTTTAAAATATTAAAGAATCAATGACTATTTTATTTTTAGATCTTTATGCTTGTTGAATCGTTAGTGTTATATGGTTCAAATAAGGAAGAATTTATATAAGAAAAAATATTATCGATTTTAAACTCCTAAATATTAGGAATTCCTACACAGTTCAAATAGGAAAAATATTTAAAGGCCATAACTATAGTTTCTTTTAAACTACTAAATTGTAGGAAAAATAATTAAATGATAATTCTGCCTAGTGTGAAATATGTTTTTAAAGGGTAAAAAAGTCGAACCTATGGGCCTTTGTGCTTTTGATATAATATTAGTTTGAGCGAATGCGCATTGCGCGTGTACCTCATTTTTATAAATATAATATTTTTTAAAATTACATAATTGTTATATTAAAAATTGTATATGAGTTAGTATAAATTAAAAGTAGAAAAAGGTATAGGTTCCCAAAAATGATGATTGTTGATCTTATAAATCTAAATATATCCCTAATGAAAGTCCAACCTAGGGTGTTTGTAGAACATTGATCTTCTTTTATTCAGTTGGATAAATGTGATTAACGCTCATTATTTTTTTAAGAAACTGATTTTTTTAAACTTTATATTAAATAATTCAAATATTTTTTATAATATCTATGTAATTTTTATAATATATAATTCCTTCGAACAACTAAAAATTTAAATTGAACGAATCTGTGGAGAAAGCAGAAATTATATTTGTGGATAAAGTAGACAATTGCTTTGTTCAACTAAAGGTTATTTTGAAAAAAGGAAAACTATGATTAAAAGAATCCTAAACCTAAAGTGATATTAATATTGTTGAGAATCCTAAACCTAAAGTGAATCCTAAACTTGATGATATAGTGTAAAAGAATCCTAAAGCTAAATTGCTGTTATTTTTCTAAGAATATTTATTATGATTTTCTAATTTTTCTTATATATTATTTTGACTTACATAAAACATATATTTATAAATGGCTTTTGCCAATTATAACTTTAGATTTATTTTACTATTTTTTTATGGACATATAAAACGGCAAGAGAATTATTCTTCCTTAATAACTTTCACTAATTTTTATTCATAGAATTATATCTCCTTAAAACTATTAGTCTCATTTTTATGAACAAGAGATGTTCTATTTATCAAAGGACTCTAGCGACTTAATTTGGCGCATAATGCTAAACGTTGCAATTAGTCTTAATAACGATATAGTTATTCAAATTCAAGTTAAAATTGATATTTTGTACCTAAATTTAAGAAGGATTTCCTACATTATTCAAATAAGGAAGAATAATAGCTATAGTTTTAGTTGATTTCAAACTCTTAAATATTAGGAAACAATAATTAAAGTAGTGAGAACACTTTATTTAAAGGATAAAAAAGACGAACGACATTTTGCTAAGGGCTTTGTGCTTTAAATATAAAATATAGATCTCATATGTGTCTCCTTTTTATTTGAATTTTGTACCGATCCATTTTACTCTGCTCATGTATTAATACGAGATTCACCTATAATGAGTAATGTTACGGGCCTAGCCCTCCATTTTGGTCCAATAGCTCTCACGAAATTGTCTTATGGGCTCGTTATATGCAGGTCCAAAAATACGCGTATCATAAGAACTTGTGTTGTACCTTATAAAACTCTTTACTTTTTTTTTACCATTCCGGTGTAAGATTCACCTAAGATGACATATGCACTTTTTTTAAATAAGTTTGCTAGCCTAAAAGCCTGACAATCCTGCTTGACACATCCTCGTTGGCCCGCCCTCCCTCATAGGCATCACATTAATCCCCCTTAGGACTTAGTGTCTTCCCTGAGGTTTGCCCAATCATCGTAATGACAGAGACTCAACTCTAATACCATTTTTGTGACGACCTAAGCCCATGGCACGTATTATCCACTTTAGCCTAACAGACCCTACAAATTTGTCTCTTGGGCTACACTATCATTGGGCCCAAAAGCGCGCGTACCATACTTGTCTTGTGTCTTCTAAAGGTTTTTACTTTTCTCTCCCATCCCGATGTATGATTCGTCTAAGGTGATATGTGCACACCTTCTTCAAAATCTTTCCAGCCTAGAAGCGTGTCAATTCTACTTGACACTCCCTTCATCATGGGTGTCCGCCCTCTTTTCCTCGCGGAGTCTGGGTTTCGATATTTTTTTAGGACAAATCATTTTCTTTTGGGAAGGGATACGGAATTTGAAGAGTCGCCACCTAACGAATTTAAGGTGAGTTAGGGAACCTAAAGTAAATAAATCATAAACTGGTTTGCATTATCAGATATTGGGTAAGGGCTCGAAATAACCTTGAGGGGAAGGTGTTAGGTACCCTTCGAGGTCCAAAACGGTGGTTCCCGGCCAAACTCAATTTAAGTAAATTAGTCATAACCAATTTAGACAAATAGATATTATTTAAGTGGGAATAAAGGGGGTCCTAGGTTTATTAGCCTATAGGATCACTTCTGTGCAATACTCGGTAAACTTTCCTCAAATAGAGGTGTTACGTGTAGCATTAGCGTACAAGTCATCATATCCTTTACTACCCAATTACCCTTCCCTTAATTATTATCTAAGCGTTCTAATAGCACTGAGTACGTACCCTATGCGTGCATTACCCGTCCCTTGCCTAGGGCTCTGGAAGTGCTTAGGACCTCTAGTTAAGGTGGTTCTAGACTTATCTATGGTGCTTAAAAGGAGAAAACTAGGCATTAAACAAACCTGGTAGTACTATCACATAAGGAGCAATCAAAGGGGCTCACATTTACATCCACAAATAAGCAAATAATTGCATGCCTCAAACAAACAGTTTTAAACGATTTAAAGTCCTATAGTAGGATAGCTAGATGAGCACACAATATGCAGCAGTTTCATTAAGGTGAGGCACTAAATACCTAATAGGTTTGTCTATTAATTTTATTACTTTCTGAATCTGGGCAGTTTATAAACAGTCAAACAAACATATTTCTTGGCAACTTCAGGATTTTAATTATCCTACAGGCTTGCCTAGGCGATAACCGACATGATCCTATAGGTATGATAACTAAAAATATTACCAACCAGTGACTAGTTTAAACAGGCAGATTTATCCGTTTAGACCCTATAGGCATGTTGTTTACGTACTGAAAATGATCACAAGCATTACAGAACTGAGTTTACATGTTTATCTCTACGAGCATGATATCTAAGTACTGGAACTATTTTTATACTAATTCCTTATAGGCATGACGATTAAGCAATGAAACTGATTTTATATATATTTTCTTATAGGCATGATATCTAGGCGTATAAAGATGTCAATTAATTTTCAAGTGAGTGCAACAAAATATCCCAGAAACGTGATTTCTAATGTGCACATAGAGGTTTTGAAAAGTATGATTATTGCGGAATGGGAAAACAGCCTAGAAGCAGAATTTCTAGGATGAGAATTCAACATAATGAGATAAACCTTATGAACATGGTTTCTAGTACAAATAAATATAATCACAATAGTCCTATAGACATGGTTTCTACTCAATTCCCATAAAATTATATATAAAAATTTCTCCAGTTTTACTAATAACCCCAATATCTATTTTTACAGGAATTATTACTACAGACCAGATATAAATGAATTACAGAATGAAATTGATATAATATAGGGAGCCTGGATGGGCCCAACTATAAACTTGGAAAACAGGCCTTCAACCAAGTCTGAAATATGCCAGTATCTTATAGTACACCAAATGGCCTTCTGGTGCGTCAAAGTTCCTTAGGGCCTCAGGGACCCCGGACAATGCTCACACTAGAAACCCTTTTAAATAAACAGTTTATTGAACAAGTTTTGAAAAGTCAGCCCCAGCGTGTCAGAGTTCGGAGGAGTCTCATGGACTCCTAGGCAGTGCTCACACTGGAGGGGCAGGACCCGAGATATTCTAAGAGTAGGAGTTGAAAATAATACATAAAAATAGGAGATAGTTTTAAGAAAACAGTTTGGATTATAGGAGTAAATAGGAACAAACAGAGTCATTACAATACTTAAAATTCATGCAAAGATTCCAACAATCAAACAGTAAATAGAAAAAGGATCACAACAACTTCAAGCAAAGTTTCACAGTGCCTAGATTTGACTTAGTTCATTAATAATCACAAGGTGGTCTGATAGTATGCTAAGAAGAGAATTATAAACAGATAACTACATAGAGAAATGTAGCAGGGGTTAGGAACATAGAAGTCAGGAACACATAAAACAGGGCAAGCATGCTAGTTGAGAAAACACGTAGATAAGCATCATGTATCAAATAAGAACATGCTAAAGTGTGTGAACCATATTGACATATTGAACAAGACAATTTCATGAGAGTTAAGGCATGCTAGTTATCAAAAACATAACACATGCAAAGACAGGTTGACATTTTATAACAGTCAGATTCCACAACATACTGAATAGGACATAGCAACAGAAGTAGTCTTGCTAATTTAAAGCAATGAACAGGAAAAACATACACAGTAGTAATAATGCTAATTGTGATCAATAAACAGGAAAGACAGGAGTGAACTACACAGAAGTGGTCATTCTGATTGAGAGCAATATATAAAAAAGCACATATGTTCAACTCCACATCATATTGAATGATAATAGGAATGGAGACATACTAGTTAGGAAATAGCCAATAGGAAGTTGAAAGTATGTAGAATCCAATAGTCTATCCTTGGGTTTCAGCCGACTAGACAATGTAGCAAATAAAAGTAACAGAAAGATTTGAATGAGAGCAAGAGTTTGTGTGTGTCTGTGTGTTTCTCTTTGAGTGTTTTTGCCTGTATAGGTGTCTGAGTCCGTGTCTTTTAAAATCAGAACAATTGAGGGCTTTTATAGAATGCAATAGGGTAGGACACATAAGGTAATGAACCAATCATATGCACATAAGTTATGAAAAATCAATTAACAATCAGCCATGGATCAATTAAAGGGACAAAATCAAATAAGTACCACTTAATTTAAGGAAAATCTCACACATAATCAATCAATAATTAAGAATAAGGTTAATAAGGTAAGGACTAATTTCCAGAATTAATTAGGAATCAAAATACAAAATCAAGCCAGTAATGCGGATACATAAATAGGGTAAGAACAAGTAAAAACTTTAATTAGGAAATACGAGTACTAAATTAATTCAGGCAAGTGAATCAATTAATACTTTAATTTTTAGAGCTAAGGTAAATGGGCAAAACAGTATAATAAGTAGTCGAATAATTGAAACCCTAAGACATGTCAAAGACATAGAGATGAATCTCAAGTAAAAATCGGTCGAAAGAGTAAAGAAGAAAACTAGAGTTTAAAACATTTAAACGTCTAAGCCTTTTACAGAAAACCCGTTAGAAATCAAAACCCTAGCTTCTAGAAAAAATGAAATAGGCTGACAATAATAGTAAAACGAAAAAATGTGAAAGGAAAAAATATTAAACAAACTCAAAACCCTTCAGATCTAAAGAGATCTAACGGATTCAACCAAAGATAACTAGGTTATATATATAAAAAAATGAACATGGGTGGAAAATCTGATTTGAACCATATATTTGAAGTCATGAAAACATGAAAATGATAGTACTCACAAACACAGGGTTGAATATAGGCGGATTAATTGAAAAGATGAGAGATTTGAACTAATATTGGTTCGAAGCTCTTGAGATCCCATCAAGTAACAAGAAAATCGAACAATCAGTAGAGGTAGGAGGTCGGATAAGGCGGTAAATCACCAAATGATTCCATATCCGGTTGGGAATCAAAGGGATTTGGGAGGAATTTTGAGTGACGGTGCTCTAGGGTTTAAGAGCGTCTGAGAGAGAACAGAGGGGGAGAGGATGCAGAGGCGGCGTATTTGGGATAATGGGTAGGGTTTGGGGGTTCGTTTGGGTAATTAAAAAAGAAAATGAATCTTGGACCGATGATCTTCTAAGATCAACGGTCAGGATTTCATCCGGGTTGGGGCGGGTATTTGGAGATTGGATCATGGGTTACACTTAAATGGGCTAAGGTATAGTGGGCTAGGTTTTAATTGGGTTGGGGTAGGCTAAAGTATGAAATTGATTAAAAAGGGGCTATTATTTAAATACCCAATTAACCTAATAAAATAATTTTATAAAATAACTTATAAATAATAAAAATATCTTTTGTACATAAAAAATGATTTAAAATAATTTTTAGGTACTATAAAAATATAAAAGGTTATTTTCTTGCGAAATAAGGTAATTATGCACACATGGGGCAATTATTGCAAAGTTATTGCAATTACAACCCTAACATGTACATATGGCTATTCATGAAATAATTAAAGCCCAGTATAACATAAATGATAAAATTAGGTAATAAAATTACTATAAACCTGCTTGTGATGAAACTAGTAATTACTTATTCCCTCCGTTTCAATTTATGTGAACCCATTTGACTGGGCACGGAGTTTAAGAAAAGAGAGAAGACTTTTGATCTTGTGGTGTAAAATGAGGCACCTTTATTTTGTGTGGCTATAAATCATTGCATAAAGGTAAATTATTTCCAAATAAGGAAAGGGGTCATTCTTTTTGGCATGGACTAAAAAGGAAATAGGTTCACATAAATTGAAACGGAGGAAGTATATAATAAAATGCTTGAATAAATTAATTAAAATCTTTTAAAAAATATAGAAAATTATGAAAAAATACGGATTGATGCTCATGCACTATTTTGAAAGTATATATGCATTTTTAAATATATAAGAAAAAAATTGGATAGCAACAGTTGTCCCTCTTTACCTGAAAAAGATGATAGAGTTTTTGGGTAAAGAAATGATGACTGATTTTGATCGAATGGGATGTTTCAAAAAATAGAGGCCGAACCCTGGTCTCTGAGCTGCCTACATATACCTTGTTTTACAGGAATCAGGCCATGTGTAGTTCTGGACCCAACGATGAATGAGGCCGATGGATTTGTTATAGGAATTGTAGCAAGTTTCAGAAAAGGTTCTTTTGTGAAGGGTAATATCAGATGGAGTTATGATTATGAGTCTGAAGTATAAAGGATGTATCATAGGGTAGGTATCTAAATGGTCGTGGGGTAAAGGCAAGTAATTGATGGGAGTCGATTACATTTGAAATAATGGTAAGGCACAAATAAAAATCGAAAGGGTATGAGTGGAAACCGGAGCAAAGGTGGCTCCTGTTTGAAGAAAGGTTACTTCCTGGATTACCTGCAAAACTTAAAACACAATGCATGTGAGTATATAGAGTATTCCGAGAATTTAAACATGATGCAAGTTCCCTTTGGACCATAAAAGATTGACTTTGGACAGTGAAGATGACGTCCATAGACCATGACGTCCGGGGCCATGAATCATGAGATAAGAGATTCGCACGCCATGAAATGGTGTTCTCGGGCCATGAGATGGTGCCTCTAAACCATGACGCCTTTGAATAATGATGCGCAATATTGAGAGATCCTGAGGCCATGACATGGTGTCTTTAGGCTATGAGGATGATGCCTTCGGACTATGATGCCTTTGGACAAATTGGCTATACATCAGCCCATGAAATGTGGAGACATGATACCAAAGGTGAAAATAATATAGAGCTTAGTCTTTTGCAGAGTTTTGGGGCAGAGCTTAGCCCCGAAGAAAGAAGATAATGTAAAGTCTAGAATAGAGCAACAATTATGCGAAGGGAGACAAAGCTTAATCTCACAAGAAGGCAACTCTTAGTCTTATGAAAATATGAAGGTAGGGCTTAGCCTCATGCAAAACTCGAGACAAGGCTTAGTCTCATACAAAAAGAAGGCAGTGCAAATACGGAGGCAGGCTTAGCCTCATGCAAGATTTGAGACAGGAATTAGTCTCTTGCAATGGGAAGGCAATGCTTAGGCTTATACAAGTATGGAGGCAGAGCTTAGCCTCATGCAAGATTTGAGACAGGGCTTAGTCTCATGCAAAGATAAGGCAATGCTTAGCCTTATACAAATATGAAAGCAGGGCTTAACCTCATACAAGATTTGAGACAGGGCTTAGTCTCATGCAAAGGGAAGTCAATGCTTAGCCTTATGCAAGTATGGAGGCAGGGCTTAGCCTCATGCAAGATTTGAGACAAGGCTTAGCCTCATGCAAAGAGAAGGCAATGCTTAGCCTTATGCAAATATGAAGGCATGGCTTAGCCTCATGCAAGATTTGAGACAGGGCTTAGTCTCATGCAAAGAGAAGGAAATGCTTAGCATTATGTAGTGAACAAGCAGTAGATAGGAGTGGACTATTTCTTAGCTGGAGATATATTTGCATCTAATGGCCTGATTGTTAGTGATTCTGATACATGTATATTTGCGGATACTCCAGTTATGTTCACCATGCCTGCATCCAAAGAAAAATCATGAGTTTTGTAGGGGGAGGTTGGTTTGTGCTCTTGTCTTCTTGCTCTACTTTGCTCTGCTATGGGGACCCTGTTTGAGTTACCTTGGGTAATACTTGGCTACCATAGAAATGAGGTTTTCGAAAATATTTACTTATTGACGAAATAGAATTATTTTAGAAAACATAGTGATATGTAATATCAAGTAATTTAGATGAACTAATGACTGTAACACTTTTTAGGCACATTGCAGCTTCCTTGCCATAGAATTTTAAAGGTCCTCCTCAAAATTCTTCCCAGTTTGATCTTTTGGTCATTCTGCATGCAGCGAAGTTTGTTGGATCTGCACTAGAATTTTGAGAATCCTTTTCAAAATTTTTACCTCAGTTGTCTAAGCGATTTCTGACTTTCTGGCATATGATGGTGTCGGCTGGACTTGCATCAGAATTTTGAAGGTCCTCCTCAAAATTCTGCCTCAGTTTTTGTTTCTGAGGGAAAGTGAAAATTTTATTATGATATGACCTCCCACATGGCTGCGTACATATCCTCTCTTAAATGGTAATCAGGTCAAGCGTAGTTCAGTTACATCATATGAAGGAATGTAAACAAGCTAAACATAGTATCTCCTGACAACGTATGAATTGATTGGTTTTGGCCAAACTTCTCCGTCCACTTCTGCAAGTATGAGTGCTCCTCCTGTTAGCACCCGGTGAACCATGTAAGGACCTTGCCAATTGGGAGAGAATTTCCTTTTGGATTCATCTTGATGCGGGAAGATCTTCTTCAGCACCAATTGTCCCAGTGCGAATTGTCTTGGTTGGACCCTTTTGTTGAAAGCTCTAGACATTCTGTTCTGATAAAACTGATAGTGACATAATGTGTTCATTCTTTTCCGTCTATAAGGGGCAGTTGTTCATAGCGACTCGTTATCCATTCTGCATCACTGACTCGTTATCCATTCTCGGTTGGAATGACAGCTTCAGTACCATAAACCAATAAATAAGGGGTTGCCCCAGTTGATGTAAAGACCGTAGTGTGGTATCCCAATAGGGCAAAGGGTAACTTCTTGTGCCATTATTTGCGATTGTCTACCATCTTCCTTAGTATCTTCTTGATGTTCTTGTTGGTAGCTTCCACAGCTTCATTCATTTGAGGCATGTCTGCTGTAGAGTTCTTGTGCTTCATTTTGAAGGTTTCACACGTGGCTTTCATCAAATCACTGTTGAGATTGGCGGTATTATAACTGATAATGGACTCGGGAAACCCGAATCAACCAATAAGATCCTTGACAAAATCTACGATGAATTTCTTGGTTATAACTTTGTAAGATGCAATGTCTAACCATTTTATGAAATAATCGATAGCCACTATAATGAACCGGTGTCCATTAGAAGCGGTGGGCTCGATTGGACCGATGACATCCATTCCCCAGTCGAAAAAAGGCCAAGGTGCACTAGTTGCATTGAGCTCATTTGGTGGCACCTTTATCATGTTTGCAAGTACCTGGAATTGATGGCATTTATGGACGTACCGGATGCAATCCGTTTCTACGGTCATCCAAAAATATCCAGCTCTAAGTATCTTCTTGGCTAGAACAAAACCGTTCATATATGGTCCACAAGTTCCAGCATGTATCTCCTTGAGTAATCTGGAAGCCTCCTTTGCGTCAACACACCTAAAAAATCCCAGATCATGAGTTCTCCTATACAGGGTTCCTCTTTGGAAGAAGTGATAGGACGGCCTCCGCAGAGTGCATTTCTGAGTATGGTTTGCCTGCTTTGGATATTCTCCTCTCGCCAAATATTCTTTGTTGTCGTGGAACCAAGGTTTTTCATCCATTTCCTCTTCAACATGAGCACAGTAAGCCAGTTGACTGTGGATTCTCACCGGGATGGGATCGATGAAATTTTTATCTAGATGTTGTATCATTGATGACAAAGTGGCCAATGCATCTGCGAACTCATTTTGAATTCTGGGCACATGTTTGAATTTTATCTTTGTGAACCTGTTCTTCATTTCCTGAACATGATACAAGTATGGTAGTATCTTGGTGTTCTTGGTAGCCCACTCTCCTTGAACCTGATGTACAAGAAGATCTGAATCTCCAATTACCAGTAACTTCTGTATATTCATATCGAGGGCCATATTGATCCCCATGATGCAAGCCTCATATTCTGCCAAATTGTTGGTGCACAGAAACCTAAGCTTTGTAGATACCGGGTAGTCTTGACCTATTTCTGATACCAAAACTGCCCCAATGCCCACTCCTTTGAAGTTTGCAGCCCCATCGAAGAACATTCTCCATCCTTCAGCAATGTCCTCTCCTATGAATGACATTTCTTCGTCAGGAAAATACATTTTTAGTGGTTTGTATTCTCCTTCCACAGGATTTTCAGCAAGATGATCTGCCAATGCTTGCCTTTGACTTCCTTCTGAGTTACATATATGATGTCGAACTCACTTAATAATATTTTCCATTTAGCTAACTTTCCGATTGGCATAGGCTTCTGAAAGATATACTTCAGAGAGTCCATCCTGGATATGAGGTACGCGGTATAGGCACAGAAGTAATGCCTCAATTTCTGAGTTGTCCTGGTTAAAGCACAGCAAGTGTGTTCCAGCAAGGAGTATCGTGCTTCATAAGGTGTAAACTTCTTACTCAAGTAGTATAAGGCTTGGTCCTTTCTCCCTGTATCGTCATGTTGTCCCAAAACATGACAGATAGAGTAGCAAAGGTCTCAAGTGTAAACTTCTTACTCAAGTAGTATATGACTTGATCCTTTCTTCCTATTCTGTCATGTTGTCCCAAAACACATCTGAAAGCTACATCTAATACGGATAGATAGAGTAGCAAAGGTCTCCTATGTTCTGGCTGTCGATGCCACTTTTTCTCGCGAAATCGGATTTATGATATATGGGAGGATAACTCATTTCCTTTTGGGAATTAGGTTTGAATAGAAGATTCGCCACCTAATGATTAAGTTCATTAGAACACTAAGAAGAATTTTGATTTAGAAAACCAGAGAATGGGTAAGGGATTGAAATTATCTCGAGGGGAAGGTGTTATGCACCCCTCAAGATCCATTAGTGTGGTTTCCGGCCATACTATAATTATGACTTTAAGTGCAAACAACAAATAGATGAATAAGAGTTACGAATATGAGGGGGTATTCAAATAATTGTTGTGAATGATTACAGGTACACGAAGTTGGAGAAGTTGAAATTTGAGGGAAGAAGCAGTTTTGAAGATTTTGAATAAACGAGTAAAAAGAGGAAATTTTTACATAGTTATTACAAATTAAAAGTAATTAAAAGCTGAAGTTTGAGAAAAGCAGTTGGAACTATGAAATAAAGTAAACAAATAAGGGAAGGGGTCCTAGGTTTATACATAATATGGATCACCCCACACAACACCCGGTAACCATTTATACGTTTGGTGTTATCGCGTGGTCATCATATCCATATCTACCCTTTCCCACTCCGTTAAGGTATTAAACGCAAAATGGTCTCGTTTCATTTATTGCATGCAATTACCCGTCCCAAATCCTATCAGCCCCGGAGGCATTTGGGACTACTAGTCCTAAAGGGAAGGGAGATTTGGGCTTTTGTGGTTTTAAAAGGATAAAATTCTATGGCGACAATCAAAACACGTAGAGCAGATATGGGGAAACACATAGTAATTAAGGGATCAAATAGGCCTCCTCAACTTAAAGACAGATTGTTTAGCATGTCTTGCACATACCGGTTATGGTCTTAATTAAACTTAAAGGAAATAGGAGGCAGACTGATTTATTACGTACTTTAGATAAGAAACCCGAATCAAACCTGCATGCTGGTTGGAATTCAACGAAGTCTGATTCCATTAACTAATTCACCTTATGGCTTGCCTAAGTGAAACCTATAGGCATGATATCTAACAAAGTAGGAGTGTAGTAATTTTAAAGAAGAAGACTTGTTGGTTACAAAAAAAAAGCATCAGTTCTGTAGATATTAGCAATGCTATTTACAGATTTTAGACTTATAGGCAAAATAGATGATTCAGATTTAGTTGATAGCTCCTATAGGCATGCTTTCTAGGTGCTAATGATTTTAAGACATTTACAGTCGAAATAAAAGTGCAGAAGTCCTATAGGCATGGTGTCTAGAATGTTGTTTCTTATTTAAACCTATAAATACTTTTGCCTAGTGGAAGATGCAGATGCAAAATTCAGGAAGTCCTATAGCCATGTTATCTATGTGATCTGCAGAAATGCGGAAACCTATAGACATGGTTTCTATATGAAATGCAGAAAGATATAGACATGGTTCTTATAAAATGCAGAAGTGTAGAAACTTATAGACATGATTTCTATATGAAAATGCAGAACCTATAAACAGGATTTCTATATGAAATGCAGAACCTATAAACAGAATTTTTATATGGAAACGTAGAACCTATTGTCATGTTTTTTAGATAATATAGAAGTGCAGAAATTTATAAGCATGGTTTTTACATGAAAATGCAGAGCTTATAGACGTGGTTTCTATATGAAATGCGTAACCAATAAACATGATTTCTATATGAAAATGCATAACTGAAAGCAGGGCATGATTGCAGAAGTGTATTAAATTCTTATGAACATGATATCTACCCCTTTTGCATGCATGATTTACCCTTCCCTTTTTACTAAAAGCCCCAATAGTTATTACAAGATTATTACAGCCCAGAATTGAATAAGAAAAAGAAGTAAAATTACATCAGAAAAACTAAAAAAAATCCAACCAAGGAGAGCCTGATTCAGTCTTCTGTCTAAAGCATGAAGTAAACCAACTCCAAAGATCAAATTTCTGAAGCCTTTCTCATTTGGGTGTGTCAGAGTTCCCAAGAGCCTCATGGACTCCGGGCAGTGCTTACACCCAAATACATTACAGAATTGAATTATAGTGCAGTGTGGAAGGGTCAGCCCTCAAATGTCCAAGTTCAGAGGGAACTCAAGGTCCCAAAGCAAGGCTAATAGGAGGGAGGCAGAACTTAGAAGCTACGAGAGAGTGTAAGTGCAATAGAGGGGATTCTGGGGAAAGCCAAGACAGGCTGGTGGTCATACCCAGCAATTGGAGGTGCTGGCACACCCCGACCAGCCTGTTAGCCACATTGTTTGGGAGTTAGGATCCCTTAAAGGATCAAGTCCATACATGAGAAGCAATTTGGATATTGCCATGTTCTGAACTTTAACTCAAACACATAGAGGGGAATAGCGGTACAGGGATGCACAGCAGAAACAAATGCAAAGATAACAGCATACATATTTAACACTGAGCATAGACACCAAAGTAGACAGGATTGTAGAAGTTGTAACATAAACACATTGGGATGAGGCTGAACACTAAATTAGAAAAAACCAGTTTCAAGGAAACAAGAGAAGAAAGCAGCAGTCTTGTAAAGCCAAATTGCAAGAAAATAGTCAGAAGATTTTAGAAGAGAGCTACGAGATTATGTGTGTAAAAGTATTGAATTGAAAGTGTTTGAAAAGTGTCCAATTCAAGGTGTATTTGTGAGAAAGGAGTTGTGCCCTTTTTATAGTGTAGAAGGCAAGAAGAATAAGGTAGGAGAATAATTTAAAAATCAGTTGTCAATCAATTACACAAGTTTTCCCTTTAATTAAGGGATTCTGATTTCAAACGGGTAAAAATAATTAAGGAAAGAGGCCAATCAAACACCTTTTTTGAGCAGTACAAGAGGGGTAAATACATTAAGGAAAAGTCTTGACAGCACACGGTTTGTAGAAATAAGGAAATGAAATCAATTAAACAGTCAGTAAATCCCAAGGTTTGAATTTGGTATGGATGAATCCAGTCAGAAAAGGTGGAGAAAGGTTTTACTTAAGGAAAAATCAGTAACAATCAATCAAACCTAAAGAAAAGGATTCTGAATCAATCATAAGTTGAAAAACCTTTTCGAAAGAAAGAATTCATCACACATATAAAAACATACAGCCATGCTTAAGCACGAAGAACTGTCATACTAGTCAGTAGAAGAGTCTAGCATAGAAAAGTTCAGAGTCATAAACAAAGAAGTCCAAGCTCAGTTCGTAGACTCAGAGTGAGTCTGAGAGAGTCCAGGGTTCCAAAATAGAACCCTAGTCCGAACACAATATCAAAACTCGCCAAAACCCCAAATCGTAGGGTTTCCAACTCGAATCAGATACAGAGACAAGGAGACAAATAATTGAAACAGGCTCAGAGGTCTCTTTCAGAGACTTATGAGAAAACAAACAGATACAATAGCAAGTTTGAAACAGCAAAGTGAAGAAACTGAATCGAAGCATAGTGAGGGTAGAAGGAACATGTTTTAAGAAAACCTGGGACTTAAACAAGTTCAGAAGAAAAAAGAGGTAGTATAATACTTAAGAAGACAGTAGAAGAAACATGTTTAAAGAGAACTCAAACAAGGTCCAGTAAAAAAAAGGCAAACAAAGAACATAAGAACTCGTTAGGAGAACACAAAGTACCAAAAAAGTATATCAATAAGACATATAGAAAAAATACAGTAGGACGAACATGTAAGCATGGTGTATAAACACAGTAGAAAGACAAGGCACAGAAGAACATATATAGTATAAAAACAAAAGAAAGCAGTTGAAACACATGCGTGACAAATATACACAAAGAAAAAGGAAAAGAAAAGTCAGAGAAACATTTTGAGTTTTTCAGAAACCCTAAATCGAAGAGAAGTAATTTTTAAAAGAAAAATTTGGGGAAAACGTTTAAGAACTCAAGTAGAGCACAGATATAGAACAGATTTAAGAAAACAATCAGAGAAAACCTCGAATATCTAGGGTTTTAGAGGAACCCTTGAATGAGAAAGGCTTGTAAAATGTTCGATCTAAGTCGGCTAAGGCAAAACCAGGCTCGAAATGTTTTGGATACGCAGGAGCAAAGCCGGAGAAGCCATAGAACCTTAAATCGGAGAAGGTCTGAACGGGCACCATCGAGGTCAGACCTTGAAACTTCGAGCACCAAGCGTTTAAAAGTGGAGGGAGGTGAGTATAGGCCATCCATGGCCTGAGACGCCATGGATTCCGGTGAGGTTGAGGTTGAAAATGGTAGAAGGCAATTAGGGTTTCAAGAGCCTTCGAGAGAGTTTGAGAGAGGGAAGGTATTCAGAGGAGGATATTGGAATGAAATGAGGGGATTAGGGTAGTCACTTAGATTTAATTATGGTAGGGTAGATAGGGGCTGTTGATCTCAGAGATCAATGGTCCATATCAAAAGGGCTTGGGTCGGGTACTTTAAACGGGTTAAGGGTTGGGTTAAGTGGGACTGGGTTGGTCCAGAATTGGGCTTGAAATTGGGTCAATTAGGTGGGGTCAAATTTGGCTATAATCGAAATATGATGGGGCTGCAATTGAAACGAAATGAGGCCAAATTTTAAATAGCCAGTTTTCCTCCTTTTTATTTTGTAAAAAATAGTAAGAATGATTTTGAAAGCAAATTTAAAGTACTGGATCATTTAATAATATATTTATTAATTCAAAAATATTGGAACCAATTTCATAATTATAAAATGTTATTAATTCTCAAACTAGGCTAAAATTACAATTATATGCAATTTAGCTTTTAAAATATCAAATAAATTTGTCAAAATGTGTAAAAATTACTTTAGCTATATCTTGGTATAAATGTGAGAATAAAATAAATTATTCAACAAAAATTCTAATTTTAGGAATAATTATTGATTTTGTACTGCTAAAAATGGACAATAAGTTGATTTAAAAATATTTAAAAATTGGAAAAAATACTAAAATACTTGGGCATACTTATATATGCATATATATAGTATTTTAAAACTATTTTGCATATAAAAAATATACAGGAAGAAATCGGGTATCAATACTGGCGGGACTAGGACTGGTGGCGTGGTGTACTGATGGGGTGCGGGAGGATTTTATGGACGTTGCTTTGGCGTATTTTGAAGAGGTTTTGGGTTTTGAACATCTTGTTGGTTGACATATGGGGCGTTATAGTGAGGGAAAGGTTTTCCAAGTTGCGGATATTCTCAAGTTCTCCTTGTTACTCCAGTATTTTCTACTCCAATCGCATGACCAAATCATTCTGGGCTGGAGTACTCCGACTTTCTAAAGTTTCAATATTTCAGCATTTTCTTTTCGAATGACACTCAAATCATCCATCTTAGCTTGCCCTTTGCTTTTCAGATTACTTCGAGGAGGAGGAGGGTCTCTAAATCTGGTGTGATATGCTGATGATGCCAGTATGTGCGAACCAACCTTAGGGGATGGGGATAATAAAAAATAAAGAAAAACAAAAGGTAAATAAGTCAGTAAGGATTCTAAAATGTTTGTGGTATTTTAACACTTGTGGTAATGTAAATTCACGTCCTTATTTGGGAGCCTCGTTGTGCCCGAGGTAGGCCTAGCCACATGTTGATTTGGATAATTTCAGTGACAATAATTGCCTCATTTCATTAATGTAAAAACATATGAACACAAAACCACACTAAATAAGATAAGTCACTAATAACACTTGGACTTATTACATTTGAAAAGGCAAATAAACCTAATCTACTTGGTCCCAGAAGGACCTTCCCCAGGCTGGATGCTCTTGTCGATCAGATCCCTCAGTTTACACAGGTTCAGCAATAAGTATGCCCTTGCTTAATGTCCTCCTTCACTTCCCTCAGCGTTCTGGAAATCGGTTACTGTCTTCCTCATCTTTCCCTCTAGTTCCATCAGACTGTACTCCAGATGCTCCAACCTTTCGCTTGATTTAATAGCCATCTCCCTCCATTCGTTAATTAGTTCCATGTCGGTCTTGTGTCGCTCCCGATGCTCAACCTCGGACTCGTGAACTCTTTTGCACAGTTTGTTATATTTCACTTGTGCTTCGGCAACTTCGCCTATGACCCTGTTTCCTGGACTAACCCTTAGCTCGAGTATTCCCCCTATATTATCATCCAACTATGAGGGGTAGAAGCACACGTAACCGGCGTGATACCAATCCGGCTCGATGGTATCCTTTTCCATGATAATCTTCAAATACTTATTTTAGCAACTCGCGGTATGATCTGCTTCCTTCCTGCCTGTCTCATAACCCTGATGAGAGCATAAGGGTATATGCCGCTTAACCCAATCAATACCAACTATGGAACATCCCTAGATCTGATGATGAACTCATCGGTAGGGAACCATTCGAACATCCATTGAACTTGGTCCTCGGTCAAATTGTTGAAAAACTTTACCCATACTATAGCATCTCCTGGTTGAGCAAACCTATCCGGGATATAGGTCATTTTCTTGGGATGATGGAAGGCTATGTGATCATTCCACGGCCTTCACGAAAACTCTTGACGGTATTTACCTTTTTGAAGATGTTCTAACAGCCAAACTTGCTGCAGCAGATAGCGACCTTCAAAGTATTTGTACCCCTTCTGACAACGCTCTAAGTCCAAGTATATGTCAGCTATGATCATAGGAATAATAGTATATGTATGCCCTTCGATCCCCTCCATCAAGGTTTTGGTTACCATGGCCAGTCTGGTATAGATTCTACCCCTTTGGATCGGGAACACTAACATACCCAAGAAACAAACGATGAATACGAAAATCCTACGGTGTATCCAACCCAAAGAAGTGATGAATAATTCGTCATCAAATATACGATAAGATCTGCTTTGACCATATCGTTCATAGAGGAAGTCGAAGGGTATGTAGGAATTTGACACTCCAAGTCATCATTCTTCTTTAACCCCATCATCTTCAGAAACCCCCTAGTAATGCGATTTTCCGGCGCTAGTAAACCAAGACTATCCCAAGGTAGCCTGGCGAATCACCCTATTTCTTCCATGAGAGGGGTTATTTCTATGTCTCCAAAGAGAAACACGACTCTTTCTTTGTCCCAAAATATTGTAACGGCTTCGATTGACATGTTGTTCGGCTGAAGGTTCAATAAGGAAGGAAAATTTCCCAAGACCATTTTCACATGATTCTTATCACTTGACGGAAGATTCTCCCGCCAATCTAGCAACAATGGTGGTATGTTACGGATCATGCCGAACCTGGGGACTTCGTGCCTCATTTTCTGCAAAACAAATATGGTTAGGCCCTTTCCCCCTCCAGATTCGACTATTTATACAACAATAATTAGCATATTGGCACTTATTTCCCCAAAATTAATGCACATAATCGTGGTTGCGTCCGTTGGGATCATGGAAAACCCAGTGGACTTTTGGATGAGGCTTGTCTTAAAGGGTTATTATGCGGACAACATATCAATCCAACTAGATTTGACCATGATGCATGTATAATTAATCAGAGTAAGGTTTCTAAAGAGGTCTAGATTGGTACCCTCAAGTGGAAAACTTGAGGGTGAAAGGTACGGAACCGTCGACTGCACCGTTGATCGACTAGTTTTACCACAAATACGCCTTTTCGAATTTAGAGGGTGATATATAGGAAGAGCACAAACACTCATCAAATATTGCTATAGGATTGATTATGCACGAGTGGAATATGATTTTGAACATGATTTATGCAACAATAAATAACATGTTGTCACGTATTTGCACGTTTAAAAGAATGATAAATGCGGTATTAAATAATTAAAAGACGTTTAAGAAAGAAAACAAGGAGACAAGTCAGTTTCTGTAATAAAGGAAATCATAAATGCTTGAAAATAGGCAATTAAATCCAAATAAAGGGGAAGGAAAAAGGTGCACATGTATTAACAGAATAAAATATGCTTACGACTAATTCACAAAAACAAGCTCGTTATGGTAAGAGCCTAAATATATCCCCAGTAGAGTCGCCACGCTGTCGTGCCCTCTTTTTCCTTATAGAGTCCAGGTTTCGACATTTTTTGGAACAACTCATTTCCTTTTGGGAAGGGGTATGGAATTTTAAAAGTCGCCACCTAACGGATTTAAGGTACGTTAGGCACTTAAAACAAATAACTCATAAACCGGTTTGCAATACCAGAGATTAGGTAAGGGCTAGAAATTACCTTAAGGGGAAGGTGTTAGGCACCCCTCGAGTTCCAGAACGGTGGGTCCCGTCCAAAATCAATTTAAAAGACTTAGTCATAAACAATTTAGACAAATAGAGATTATTTAAATGGGAATTAAGGGGGTCCTAGGTTTATTAGCCTATAGGATCACTTATGTGCAATACTCGGTAAACTTTCCTCAAATAGAGTTGTTACGCGTAGCATTAGCACACAAGTCATCATATTCTTTATTACCCAATTACCCTCCCCTTAATTATTATCTAAGCGTTCTAATAGAATCGAGTACGTACCCTATGCGTGCATTGCCCATCCATTGCCTAGGGACCTGGAGGTGCTTATGACCTCTAGTTAAGGTGGTTCTAGACTTATCTATGGTGCTTAAAAGGAGAAAACTAGGCATCAAACAAAATAGGTAGGACTATCACATAAGGAGCATTCAAAGGGGCTCACATTTACCTCCATAAATAAACAAATATTTGCACGCCTCAAACAAATAGTTTTAAATGATTTAAAATCCTATAGCAGGATATCTAGATGAGCACACAATATGCAGTAGTTTCATTAAGGCGAGGCAGTAATACCTATTCAGTTGGCCTATTTTATTACTTCCTGAATCTGGCCAGTTTATAAACAATCAAACAAATACAGTTTTTGGCAACTTCTGGGTTTTAATTATCCTATACAAAATCAGCTTGCCTACTGATTTTATTACTTCCAGAATTTGGGCAGTTAATAAGTAGTCAAACAAACATAGTTTTTGGCAACTTCGGGGTTTTAATTATCATACGGGCTTGCCTAGGCGATAACCGGCAGGATCCTATAGGTACGATATCTAAATGTATTATAAACCAGTGACTAGTTTAAACAGGCAGATTTTGTCCGTTTAGACCCTATAGGCATGCTGTCTACGTGCTGAAAATGATCACAAGCATTACGAACTGATTTTACATGTTTATCTCTATAAGCATGATATCTAAGTGCTGAAACTATTTTTATACTAATTCCTTTTATATATATATATATATATATAGGTATGATATCTAGCCGTATAAAGATGTCAATTAATTTCCAAGTGAGTGCAATAAAATATTCCAAAAACATGATTTCTAATGCGCACATAGAGGTTTTGAAAAACATGATTATTGCAGAATGGGTAATCCTAGAAGCAGGATTTCTTGGATGAGAATTCAACATAATGAGATAAACCTTATGAACATGGTTTCTAGTGCAAATAAATATCATCACAATAGTCCTATAGACATGGTTTCTACCTAATTCCCACAAAATTATATATTAAAATTCCCCTCAATTTTACTAATAACCCCAATATCTATTTTTACAGGAATTATTATTACAAACCATATATAAATAAATTACAGAATGAAATTGCCATACTATAGGGAGTCTGGATAGGCCTAAAAGTAAACCTGGAAACCAGGCATTCAACCAAGTATGAAATAAGCCAGTATCTCATAGTACACCAAATGGCCTTCTGGCGCGTCAAAGTTCCCAAGGGCCTCAGGGACCCCGAGCAATGCTCACGCCAGTAACCCTTTTAAATAAACAGTTTTGTGAACAAGTTTTGAAAAGCCAGCCCCATAGTGTAAGAGTTCGGAGGAGTCTCATGGACTCCTAGGAGTAGGAGTTGAAAATAGTACTTGAAAATAGGAGGTAGTTTTAAGAAAATAGTTTGGATTTTAGGAGTAAATAGGAACAAACAGAGTCATTACAACACTTAGAATTCAAACAAAGATTCCATAAATCAAACAGTAGATAGAAACAGGATCACAATAACTTCAAGCAAAATTTCACATTGCCTACATTTGAATTAGTTCATTAACTATCACTAGGTAGTCAGATAGTATGCTGGGAACAGAATAATAAACAGACAACTACACAGAGAAAGGTAGCAGGGGTTGGGAACATAGAAGTTAGGAAGACATAAAACAGGGCAAGCATGCTAGTTGAGAAAACAAGTAGACAAACATCCTATATCAAATAAAAACATGCTAAAGTGTGTGAACCATATTGACATATTGAACAAGACAATTTCATGAGAGTTAAGGGCATGCTAGTTATCAGAAACATAACACAAGCAAATACAATTGACATCGTATAACAGTCAGATTTCACAACATACTGAATAGGACATAGCAACAGAAGTAGTCTTGCTAATTTAAAGCAATGAATAGGAAAGACATACATAGTAGTAATCATATTAATTGTGTCATATAAACAGGAAAGACAGGGGTGAACTACACAGAAGTGGTCATTCTGATTGAAAGCAATAAACAGGAAAGCACATAGGTTCAACTCCATATCATATTGAATTATAATAGGAATGGGGACATACCAGTTAGGAAATAGAAAACAGAAAGTTGAAAGTATGCAGAATCCAATAGTCTAGCCTTGGTTTTCAGCCGGCTAGACAATGTAGCAAACACAAGTAACAGAAAGGTTTGAATGAGAGCAAGAATTTGTGTGTTTCTTTCTGAGTGTTTTTGCCTTTATAGGTGTCTGAGTCTGTGTCTTTTAAAATCAGAACAATGGAGGGCTTTTATAGCATGCAATAGAGTAGGACACATAAGGTAATGAACCAATCATATGCACACAAGATATGAAAAATCAATTAACAATCAGTCATGGATCAATTAAAGGGACATAATCAAATAATTACCACTTAAGTTGAGAAAAATCTCACACAAAACCAATGATTAATTAAGAATAAGGTTAATAAATTAAGAACTAGTTTCTAGAATCAATAAGGAATCAGAATACAAAATCACGCTAGTAATATAGATACATAAATATGGTAAGAACGAGTAAAAACTTTAATAAGGAAATACGGGTACTAAATTCAACCCTAATTCAGGCAAGTGAATACAAAACTAAGGTAAATGGGCAAAACAATATAATAAGTAGTCGAATAATTGAAACTGTAAGACATGTCAAAGACATAGAGATGAATCTCAAGTAAAAATCGATCGAAAGAGTAAAGAAGACCAGAGTTGAAAACATTTAAACGTCTAAGACTTTTATAGAAAACCCATTATAAATCAAAACCCTAGCTTCTAGGAAAAATGAAATAGGCTGACAATAATGGTAAAACGAAAAAATCAGAAAGTAAAAAATATCAAACAAACTCAATACCCTTCAGATCTAAAGAGATCTAACGGATTCAACCAGAGATAACTAGGTTATATATAAAAAAATGAACAGGGGTGGAAAATCTGGTTTGAACCGGAGATTGGAAGTCATGAAAACACGAAAGTAATAGTACTCACAGACATAAGGTTGAATATAGTCGGATTAATTGAAAAGATGAGAGATTTGAACTAAATTTGATTGGAATCTCTTGAGATCCCCATCAACTAACACGAAAATCGAATAACCTGTAGAGGTAGGAGGTCGGATAAGGCAGTAAATCACCAAATGATTCGATATCTGGTTGGGAATCAAAGGGATTTCGGAGGAATTTTGAGTGACGGAGCTTTAGAGTTTGAGAGAGTTTGAGAGAGAAGAGAGGGGAGAGGATTCAGAGGTGGCATATTTGGAATTATGCGTAGGGTTTAGAG
This sequence comes from Nicotiana glauca, assembly GCA_026770625.1. Taxonomy (NCBI): domain Eukaryota; kingdom Viridiplantae; phylum Streptophyta; class Magnoliopsida; order Solanales; family Solanaceae; genus Nicotiana; species Nicotiana glauca. The sequence goes on along the minus strand of MU708562.1, from coordinate 16,683 downwards.
GGTCGTTTGGTTAATTAAAAAAAAGGAAATGAATACTGGACTATTGACCTTCTCAGATCAACTGCCAGGATTTTATTCAGGTTGGGGCGGGTATTTGGAGATTGGGTCATGAGTTACATTTAAGTGGGCTATGGTAGATTGGGATAGGTTTTAATTGGGCTGGGGTAGGCTAAAGTCCGAAATTGATTAAGAAAAGGGGCTATTATTTAAATACTCAATTAACCTAATAAAACACTTTTATAAAATAACTTATAAATGATAAAAATATCTTTTGTGCATAAAAAATGATTTAAAAATAATTGCTAAGTATTATAAAAATATAAAAGGTTATTTTCTTGCGAAATAAGGTAATTATGCACACATGGGGCTATTATTACAAAGTTATTGCAATTATAACCCTTACATGTACATATGTCTATTCATGAAATAATTAAATCCCGGTATAAATATAAATGATATAATTAAGCAATAAAATTAATTATAAAACCTATTTGTGATGCAATTAGTAATTACTTATATAATAAAATGCTAGAATAAATCAATTAAAATCCTGTTAAAAATACTGGTTGATGCTCATGCACTATTTTGAAAGCATATATGAATTTTGAAATAAATGAGAGAAAAATTGGGTATCAACAATGAGCATCATATTAACCTCCCCATTGGGACTCAACGTCCTCCGTGATTTGCCCCACCATCGTACTGAGGGAGATTCGACATGTATTTTTTGCTTTGACCCAACAGACCTCACGAATTTGTCCCTTGGCTACGCATTATCGTGCCCAAAAGCGTGCATACCTTATGAACTTGGGTTGTGCCTATAAACCTCTTTACTTTTTTTTCCTTTTCCTATATGAGATTCGCTTGAGGTGATATGTGCACCCCTTATTCAGTATATTGATAGCCTAGAAACCTGTAAATCCTGCTTTGTTCACCCTGTTATATCGAGGAAGAGGCAAACCCAAAAATAAAGAAGATAAAGAACACCAAATTTTAACGTGGAAAACCCTTTAAATCGAAGGTAAAAACCACGGAATCACAAAGATCCAAAAAAATTCACTATAATAATAAGAGGGTTACAAAAGTTCTCCAAATTGGCTACACAACAAGGGCCAAACACGGAGCAACAATAGCAACAAGAGTAACAACTAATCAATTGAAGAAAGAGTATAATCCACAAAATAAAGCTGCTGTTTGAGGCTCGAAATCAGATACTACGACCCTCCAAATCCGATCTCCACCATTAACATTTAAGACCAAGATGTTACAAACACTCAGTCAAAATTTCAGCCCGATCCAACGGTTTACGAATCGAAAAACGTGATTTGAAGTTGTCTGGTCGGAATAAAAATCTGCAGCAAAACAAATACTTTTCTTCTCTCTTCTCTCTTGATGAAAGCTCTCTCAAAACCCACTCTTATGTGCTTAAGTCTTTCAAAGACTTGTATCAATGAGCATAGAATAATTTTCCAAGGTTGTCCTATTTATAGATCATGAGTGGTGCTTTCGCTTAAAGCCAAAACCCACTCAAAATAGGAATAAATCGAATCCAATTCCAAATAGGATTGGAAACTAAAAGAGAATAGGATTAGGCCATTGGGCCTTTGGCTGGACAACATGGGCATGTGCCCAACAAACTCCCCCTCCAGCCAAGGGGCCAAATGTGTCTTCAAGTAGAGGAACTATTGACAGGCTTCATGCCTGCCAATTTTCTACAAAATTCATGTTTATCTGCAACCACCACCTTTGTCAGCATATCCGAAGGATTTTCATCAGTGTGTATCTTCTCAACCTCAAATAATTTCTCTTCCACGGCCATTCTTATCCAATGATACTTTCTATTTATATGTTTGTTCTTAGAATGAAAAGTGGAGTGCTTGGTGAGACAGATAGCACTCTGATTATCACAAAATAATATGTACCTTGGCTGCTCAAAGACAAGATCATTAATAAACTCCTTCATCCATAATAGTTCTTTGGCACCTTCTGTGACAGCAATATATTCGGCTTCTGTGGTGGATAGAGCTATGTACTTCTGTAGTCTAGATTGCCAAGAAACAGCTCCCCCTACAAAAGTGATCAAATAAACGGAAGCGGATCTTGAATTATCAAGATTGCCTCCTAAATCAGAGTCTGTGTAACAAACAAGTTCAGGCTTGCCATTGCCAAAGCACAGCTTCAAATGTGCAGTACCTTTCAAATACCTTAGTATCCATTTTACTGCATCCAATGTTCTTTTCCGGGATTGAAAAGGAATCTACTAACAGTACCAACATCATGTGCAATATTTGGTCTAGTGCAAACCATAGCATACATCAAGCTACCAACGGCAGAAGAGTGAGAAATACGAGACATCTCCTTTTTCTCTTTATCAGTAGATGGACTCTGACTAATACTCAATTTGAAGTGTTTAGCAAGAGGAGTACTAACCACTTTTGCATCTCTCATATTGAACCTCTTGAGTAATTTCTCAATGTATTGCTTTTGGGACAGAAATAACTCTTTTCTATCTCTGTGTTGGTGGATTTGAATGCCCAAGATTTTCTTTGCTGGCCCCAAGTCCTTCATTGCAAACGATTTGCTCAACTGCTTCTTAAGGATTGCAATTCTAGATTTATTCTTTCCAACAATAAGCATGTCATCCACATAAAGCAATAAAACAATAAAATCATCATCAGACAACTTTTGGAAGAATACACAGTGGTCTGAAGAAGTTTTCTTGTACCCTTGTTCTTCAATGACAGATTCAGACTTCAAATGCCATTACCTTGGAGCTTGTTTCAATCCATACATGCTCTTTTTTAATTTGCAAACATAATTTTCTTTTCCCTTAGTTACAAAACCCTCAGGTTGCTCCATATAAATCTCCTCATCTAAATCACCATGAAGAAAAGCAGTCTTGACATCCATCTGCTCAACCTCTAAATCTATACTTGCGGCTAAGCCTAGAACCACACAAATAGAAGACATCTTCACAACAGGGGAGAAAATTTCATCAAAGTCAACTCCCTTCTTCTGGCCAAAACCTTTAACAACTAACCTCGCCTTGTATCTAGGCACAGAGGTATGGTTATCTTGCTTTATTCTGAATATCCATTTGTTAGATAAAGCTCTCTTACCTTTCGGCAATTTCACTAACTCATATGTGTCATTCTCATGGAGTGACTTCATCTCATCTTCCATCATTTCGATCCAATGATCTTTATGGTTATCTTGCATGGCCTCATCATAATTCTCAAGTTCTCCCATGTCAGTTAAAAGTACATACTCATCAGGAGGATAGCGCATGGATTTTTGCTTCTCCCTTGTAGATCTTCTAAGAGAGGTTTCAGGAGCATTCGAAGTAGTTACCTGTGCATGAATTGGTTGCTGATCAACCACAACTTCATCAACTGGAGCATCCATATCATCTACACCATGATGATCATTTTGATCTTGATCACTATCTCCATCATTGTCTTGGGTTCCTTCATGTGTAATAGGTGCCTTAGCAATTGCAACTGGATCAATATTAACTAAGCTCTCATTACTCTGAGAATCTATCTTCTCAGCTTTGTCAATATCTTCAATAGTTTGGTCTTCAAAGAATATTTCATCACAACTTCTAATAAGTTTATTGTCAATTAGATCATAAAAACGATACCCAAACTCATCTTGACCATAATCGATAAAGATGCACTGCTTAGTTTTGACATCCAGTTTCGATCTCTCATCTTTAGGAATATGCACACAAGCTTTACACCCAAAAACTCTCA
>MU708562.1:0-11875 GCA_026770625.1 Nicotiana glauca | reverse complement strand
GAAGTTTAGCCTCTGAAAGTAAGCATCTAACTCTCTCAACTAGAGTTCTATTCATCCTCTCTGCCAAACCGTTCAATTGAGGCATCTTGGGCGGAGTTTTCTGATGACGAACTCCTTGCTCCTTGCAATAGTTATCAAAGGGACCACAATATTCACCACCATTGTTAGTGTGGATACATTTTAATTTCTTCCCCGTCTGTCTCTCAGCTAAGGCCTGAAATTCCTTAAAGATGCCAAGTGCTTGATCTTTAGATTTCAAAGGATACACCCAGAACTTACGAGAATGATCATCAATGAAGGTCACAAAGTAAAGTGCACCACCTTTTGACTTTAATTTAAAAGGACCACACAAATCAGAGTGTACTAGCTCCAATAAATTGGGCTTTCTTGAGGGAGGATGACTATGAAAGGAAACCCTTTTCTATTTGCCAGCTAAACAATAGATACACCTTTTCTGCTTTGCTTGTTTCAATCCAAAAAGCAAACTTTTCTTAGCCAAACACGTAATCCCCCTATCGCTCATATGACTTAATCTTTTGTGCCACAATTCTGATAAATTATCACCTTCCACCATATTTATTGAGTCATTAAGAATAGAGTCATTTGTCACATATAAATAACCAGTCTTGACTCCACGAGCCACTACTAATGAGCCCTTGGTGAGCTTTCATTGGCCGTTAAAGAGAGCATTATGGTAACCTTCATCGTCTAATCTTCCTGCGGAGATTAGATTGAAAGGAAAGTCTGGAGTATGCTTCACATCTTGAAGAACTAACGTTGAACTATTATTAGTTTTCAAACAAACTGTACCAACACCAAACACCTTAACTTCACTGGCATTGCCCATCTTTAACACTCCAGAATCAACATGAGTATAAGATGAGAAAAAATCTTTTATTGGTGTGACATGTGAGGTAGCTCCATAATCTACTATCCAGCTCGTCTCATGGGATACCAAATTGATAACGTTTTCATCATAAGCAAAAAAAAGGTCATCTTGAACAATAGCAGCGATATTGTTCTCGTTATTTTTAACTTTCTTTCCTTCTCTAGTGTCTTGATTCAACTTGCGGCAAAACCTTTTGATGTGTCCTTTCTTGCCACAATGGTTGCATGTAATATTATAGTATTTGGACCTTGACTTACTTCTACTTTTACCTCTATTCCTTGAGCCTCTTGTTCTATCTCTCCCCCGGTCTTCTGTAACCAAGATATCTGCTTGTGAGGATGAACCCTGAGATTTTCTCCTTACTTCCTCGTTCAACACACCACTCTTGGCATATTCCATGGTCACCTTACCTCCAGGAGCTGAATTTGTCAAAGAAACACGAAGAGTTTCCCAAGAGTCTGGCAGAGTATTAAGAAGCCAATGTCCTTGTATCTCATCATCAAAATTAACCCCTATTCCATATAGCTGATCAAGGACGCCCTGAAAATCATTTATGTGATCAAGGACACGGCTGCCTTCCTTGTATTTAAAAGTCATCAATTGCTTTAGAAGAAACAATTTGTTGTTCCCGGTTTTTGAAGCATAAAGAGTCTCTAGCTTTTCCCACAATGATCTCGCATGTATCTCGTTCACAATATGGTTGCGAATATTATCTTCAACCCATTGCCGTATATATCCACATACTTGTTGGTGCTTGAAATCCCAATCTTCATCGGATATACTCTCGGGTTTTTGAGTTGAAAAACGGGTAGATGCATTTTCTTCACGAACAACAAGTCTTTCATCTTGCTTCTCCAAACATTATAATTTCTCCCATTTAAACATACCATCTTGCTCATATTCACCTCCATTACGTAATAAACCGGATAAATAACCAAGGCTCTGATAACACTGTTATGTCGAGGAAGAGGCAAACCCGAAAATAAAGAAGATAAAGAACACCAAATCTTAACGTGGAAAACCCTTCAAATCGAAGGTAAAAACCAGGGGATCACAAAGATCCAAAAAACTCACTATAACAATAAGAGGGTTACAAAAGTTCTCCAAATTGGCTACACAACAAGGGCCAAACACGGAGCAACAATAGCAACAAGAGTAACAATTAATCAATTGAAGAAAGAGTATAATCCACAAAATGAAGCTGCTGTTCGAGGCTCGAAATCAGATGCTACGAGCCTCCAAATCCGATCTCCACCGTTCAAATTCAAGATCACGAAACACTTAGTCAAAATTTCAGCCCGATCCAACGGTTAACGAATCGGAAAACGTGATTTGAAGTTGGCTGGTCGGAATAAAAATCTGCAGCAAAACAAATACTTTTCTTCTCTCTTCTCTCTTGATGAAAGCTCTCTCAAAACCCACTCTTATGTGCTTAAGTCTTTCAAAGATTTGTATCAATGAGCATAGAATAATTCTCCAAGGTTGTCCTATTTATAGATCATGAGTAGTGCTTTTTCTTAAAGCCAAAATCCACTCAAAATAGGAATAAATCGAATCCAATTCCAAATAGGATTGGAAACCAAAAGAGAATAGGATTAGGCCATTGGGCCTTTGGCTGGACAACATGGGCACCCTTGTTAGCCCACCCTCCATCATGATCACAAATAACATGGCTTTTAAAAATAAAATAAAAAACTTATTTTCCTTCTCACTCGAGAACACGAGAGAGTTTGTGATGATAAGTCCTATGGGAATATAACATATATTCTTAAATTTGTTGATTCATCAAGCTCTAATATATGCACCGCTGCTTAATTATAAGGCCCTATAGTAGGATTCTTAGCAAGTGAATGTTTTTCTTATATTTTTACGAGGGAAATACTCAAATTTACGTTGAACTATCTAACTTTGTACTCCTTTAATAGTTGAAGTCAAATGTACCCATTTCTTTCCCAAAATGAGCTCAAATATGCCCTTATTCACAGACCTCGTTGGAGACTACATTCAATCAACATTATCTATATTTTATTGTGTTTGTACCTTTTAAAAATATACTTATTAGCCTTGATTATAAAAGTATTTATCAAAACTAACCTTTATATCCTCTTAAGTGTATCACTTAATTAATATTCCACTAATAGCTAGGAACATGTCTATCCAGAAAAATGTAATAAATGACTTCTATTTTTCAAAGATATGAAATATTTGAAACTCATTCAGTTTATTAGAATGACTAAATATTTGGGATAGAAGAGAGTAATAATATTTCTGAAATAAATACCATCCTGGGGAAAAAAAAACAATAGAACTGCCATTCCATTTGGATCTGGAACGGATATGAAGCAATAGAAAACTTGGATTCGAAGGTAACCGCAACTGTACTATTGTCCTGTTTCGTTTAACAGAGCAAGGAATCGAAATTTCTTTAAATTTTATATACACTTATTTCTCTGCTCCAGATTTGAAAATCACATAGAAGCCGCGCTTTAACGGCTACTTCATATAATAATCCAAATTAACACCGACCACAAATCTTTTTCCAGCCTAGCTTTCCCCATTTTCAGATTCTGAAAAAAACACCTTTTTATACCAATAAAATGCTCCACACAATACCCAAGAAACCCTACAATTAAAGTCCAAACCAAAACATTCCTCAAACTCAGAAAGTCACTTGTGAACTTTCAGCTCTGTTCTTACATTTTCAGTTTTCAAAAAAATAGGGTCAAAAATGCCCAAGAAAAGGTCGCCTATTTTCCAAAAACTTTCCAGTTTATTAAACACTTCAATTTTCTTAGCAAAAATGAAGAACCCCATTATTCCAAGGCTAATTTCATTGAAAAGAGCAAGAAAAATGAAGAAATTTAACCTACTCAAGCATTACAATTATGGGTATGTTCAAGAATACCAATTTTCTCCTTCAAACACACCTTTGCTTCAGTACCAGAAGAAAAAGTCGCTCAAAAAACAAAGAAGCTACAGAGATTTTTGCTCTGTTTTTTACATTTCGGAATGTTTGGGCATGATGAATGGTCAAGGAGAAGAAAAAATGAGGTACCCAGTGTTGGAGTTGGAAGGATTAGGTTCTATGGAAGATGCAGTAGTGGCTAGAGAATTTTCAGAAATTAGTGAGGGAGATGATTTCATTGATGAGAGAGCTGAGAAGTTTATTCAAAGGTTTTATGAAGAAATGAGATTGCAAAGGCAAGAATCTCTCTTGGAGCAGTTCAATGCTATGGTCGATAACTAATGAAAGCAGCGAGTACTGGATATCGAGAATTCCTTGTTTCCTTTTTTTTTTTTTTTTTTTGTGGAATGTTCTTCCTTCTCAAATTATTGGTGTTTTTCTTTTAGCGTGCCCTCTAAGAAAATATCATTTAGGAAAAGGTTTTGGTTATTTTATCTTGATTTATGTCTTGGAATATAATTTCTATTCATTGAATATTTACTCCATAATGAGGAGTATTCTTCGAGAACAAATACTACTATTAAGATAAATGAAGAATAAAATAATTAATTTTATCTTGAACTTCTTAGACGATAAATAATTTGAGATAACTATATTTAGAAAACACGACAGATAACTTGAGACGGAAAGAATATTTAATACACAATTGAATAGGCTAGTATTAACGGTCTTTCAATTTTACATCAGAATACGTTATACAGAGATTATAATACTTAAATTGCTGGGAATCTTACAGAAATGTCACAAAAAAAATCTCAACTTACCAACCTCTAGTCATTAATCATAGATTTATCAAAACTAGCCAAGAATTTATAAAAATTGAAAACCCTAAGAAATAAGATTTTTCTCTCTCCAAGAATCACACACAAAGATCTCCTTCCATATTTTCAAGCGTGATTAGCAACATTAGATACAAGATGTAAAGGAAATTTCATGAATACGGTACCAAATTAAGTGACTCAATACATATATATATATATATATATATATATATATATATATATATATATATATATATATATATATAAGATTCCAAAATCTAAGCAAAAAATGATGTTTTTCAATAGATATGGTTGAGATTCATTGAAAACATATAGATGAGTCAATATACAAAATTTGAGACAGATTGGAGATGATTTGGACTGATTTGGTATCAAAATTCATAGTTGAAATCGAGTTCAAAAAATGCATGTGTCTTACATGCAGGTATACATGGATATGCATGTGATACACATTTGACATAACTATGATACATATGTGATACACCTATCATTTTTTTATATTCATCTTCTACTTCGAATTTTCAATTCAAACCACCTCAAAACTCCACCAAATCATCCCAAAATTTAGATTCTAGCTCCTTAAGATGTACCCAATCTATTCTAATAACACGTACTAAAAAAAGCAAAAATTTGATTATTTTTTTTGGCTACAAATAGCTAAATGGCTACTATTAATAATATTTTATGAATTGATAATTTTTATAATAGGCTATTTATAAATGGACTGCTGATATTTTCCCTAGAAAAATTAGATTTTGAGGTATTTATAGGCAATTATGTCTTTAACTAAGCTTATACATATATTAGCAGCCTTGGTATTGCTAATACCATAGTTTATTATGTATTAGCTATACATAGGATAATACCTGTGTAACGAATGCTTGTATTAATTATATATAGGTTGAAAAAGTGTATCAAACAAAATATTACTAATGCACAAAGTTAGTGCATGCATTATTTTTTCTAATTCACTTTACTAAAAGGTCTCTAAGTGAATGAGGTGATTTGAAAGTTAATTAAGGTATAAGGAGAGCTCTAGCACCAATTCAAGTGAGAAATTACACAATGGACTCGTATCTCAAAGGAGCTCGCACAAGCTTCAAGTTCAAAGAAGTATACCTACTTGTCAATGATGAGTTAGGTGGTGAATTATTTATCAAATTAAAGGTCTTCAAATTTAGTTTTCAAGCAACAAACCGTTCGTTAATGCGATCTTGGTATAAAAACTTATATGCATTTTATTGCGAACTTCGCAATGCCCAATGAATACGGGACACGTGTCACTTCCTAGGCGATATTTCGGGAATTCATTCTTAGTCACTTACTAAATATTTTGGGACAGAATCTCTCCATTTTCTCCTCTTCTCTCACCCTCCAAGATCAAGGCAAGTGTTTCAATTATTCCTCTAGCTTAGTCTATTTATATCTAATTACATACGGAAGGTCTTGCCTCGCACGGGTCTATGTATATACATATAGAAGAATGCTTTCGCATTTTACGTGCCTTACGCAGTGACGGACCTAGAATTTTATGGTTCAATAAATGATGATAGTAGCTAATAATATTAGCGTTCGATTGATGACAAGTATGATTCGATAACTTAGTTTTCGTTTTGTTCATGACACAATTTCAAAATAAATTCATTTTAAAGTTGGCACACTAAAATATTAACAACGTCGAAATATTTTGAAAAAAGATACAACAAATTTATCTACTTTGTATTTAATTTAACAAAAGTTTATTAAGCCAAAGATATTTAAATATTTTATTATTACTAAGAAGTTGTTACTTTAAAAAAAAAGAGAATTAAAAAGATTTCTAAATGCTAAACCAATAACAATGAAATAAGAGCTATAATACACCAAAGCAGAAAACTAATACAAAATAATTAAGCGTTTATAATTAAATTAAACTAACAGATTTTTGATAAATATACTTGCATGTTATATCAAAATTTAAGGAAGAAAGAACCAAAATTTATTTTGTGAATAGGTTTAGTTTTTTTCTTAAAGTTGATTAAACTATGGAATAGCTTTTAATTGTATACAAGCAAAGAAAATAAAGTAAAACAGAAAAATGACTAAGAATAGGAGACGAGAGTAATATTCTACTTATTTAGAAGCATGAGTAACCAGGACTTTGTCGTCCAGCTTCTTCCTGGGGCAAAATTCGTAAATTTGCTTATATTAAGTTTCGCATGAGGTAAAAATTGCACGAGTTGCCCTATTTAACCTATACCTATTTTTTTTTTAAACCTTTAACTTGTACCCACTTTTTAAACAACGTCAGCTCCCCCTTCTCCTCCTTCATTTTCTTTTTTCTTCTTCTACAACGATGACTTCAACATTGCTCTCTTTGATTAATGAAACTAAAGTAAATATACTGAGGATATTACTCTCGTTGGCATGGAGGATGACTTCAACGACATAAGATATTAAGTCTTGTACCAGCCAAGCAAATCCACACAACATAGTTCCAAACGTACCTACATACATCAATTCATTAAAACAGAGATAATAGACTTACAACCAAAAAAACAACAAAGGAAATAAAACCTCATCCAATAATTGGTGAAGTGGAAGTGGAAGTCACAGAAACGTTTTAACAGAAGTGATCTAGTTTACATCAATACACTAGTAGCTCCCCTAGGAATTACACTTAAAATGACTGCTACAACTGCAGCAGCAGCCATTGCTGTTCCAAAGATTGAAAGCTGGGGTCCGTTCTTGAGAAATTCTTATGTAAATGTTTTAAACTTTGGTACTTCTGATGTGACGGCAGTACATCATGACAAGAGCTATGACCAATTATTAGAGCAGTTATATACCGAAAAAATTAAGAATGGAATTGCAGCATAGAATTGTACATTAGGAATTGAAAATATCAAACTGGAAGAAGCTAACTTGAATGAAATTCTTAATTTTTATTGCGTGGGGGGAATACTTTTTTTTTGTAAATCAATCTAGAAATGACAGACAACAGCATATGTCATGTTCTCCCTTCACATGGAAATGTCCTTATTTTACTATAAGCTGTAACTACTAAGATGCATATGGACTTCCCTTTTAATGTCAACTTACCAAGCTTTTCTCTTCGCTCCTCTGTTTCTTGTTCTTTAGGTAAATTTTCCTCAGTTATATAGAAAATTAAAAGGCAAAAGATATTTGATAGTTATGGAAGTTACAAAGACCAAAAGCTGAAGTTTTCCGGTTACAACACAAAAATTTCAGCTCTAGAGCTGAAGTTTTCAGTTACAACACAAAAACTTCAGCTTTAGAGCTGAACAAAAACTTCAGCTCTAGAGCTGAAGTTTTCAATTACAACACAAAAACTTCAGCTTTAGAGCCTCAGTTACTAACATAAAAACTTTAGTTTTAGAGCTGAAGTTTCCCAGTTACAACACAGAATTTCAGTCTGGCTACTAGAATAATAAAGTTTTGCGTGATTGTCTTTGCTACTTCAGCCCCGTGTGCTGAAGTTATATGTGAAAAAGCGGGTACACTTGCAATTTTTTTTGCAAAGCGGGCACAAGTTAAAATGTGACACAAAAAACGGGTATAGATACAAATGCCCCTCGCATGAGTTACTCAAAGATCTGCTTCAAGTGATTTTATTTTGTGTCTGTGGCCTTTTTTTTATCTCACATATTTGTGGACTCATATCTTACATATCTGGGTGCACAAAATTCTGGGACCACATAGTTGTGAGACAAAAAGGTGGCCTCACACAACTAGTGTGTGTGAGGCACGAAATAAAATTTTTCCGACGCGAGTCCTATATATTAAAAGCGGGACAGGATATTACATTGTGCCCTTCTCCATCTGCTTCTGCATTTGTCTTCCGATCTAGCTTTGTTCCTTCCTCTACGAGTTCTCCGACTGAAATAAGATCCAATTATGATGGCAACAAACAATTAGATAGCCGCATGTGTTGTTCTCTTTGCCATTGAAACGATTTATGGCTTTGCGCTAAGCTTATTCCACGACTGAAACTGAATGGTCTCTGATAACTTCTTTTGTTCTTTTTCTTTCTATAATTTTAAAGGACTACTTCTCCATCTCACTGTATATGATTTTATAGTTAGACGATGTTATAGTTATGGAGTGAGTTTTATTCTCCCATTTTTTCGTTTTGTCTTTAGGTTTTTGTAATTTGTTCTGCACATAGATGGATTTCTTCTGTAGTTAGCTTTTGTATTTCCTTTCGTATCCTTTTATTTGGCCGACCAACTCTGCTTCGAGATTGTTTAATTTCCCTTCTTTGCTACTCTTTCTCAGTTTCTCTCAAGCGTTAGCCACTGTCTCTGCTACATAGGATTAAGAGAATCAAGTGAAGGAATATGTCAGACACTCTATTTCAAGATCCCACAAGGGAGATATAGACTACTCGAGTACTAGACTCACCTGAGTTAATGCCCATGGCAGGACATTAACTCGGCAAAACCATTATCTCTTTCATTTTCTAGGGTTTTTGTCTTTCCTTCTTACTCTTGTTCATATATCTTAATTTCAAATTATTGTGGTTTATATGTTACTCAAATAAGATTATGAGATTCTCTTTTTGTAAAGTCGATCTTTTGAGTAGAATCTGGAATGTGTTCAGCTAACATGGTTCATTTTAAGATTTTGGTGTTGATTGTATTCGCTACCTTATTTTTGGAGTTAATTCGAAATTTCGAAGCAATTTATTTTTACAGTTTATTCAATCTTTCATTTGGAGTTCGTTGATTATTGCTTATTTCTTAATTTTGTTTTATGTTTTCAATGTGACATTCATGTATATGGCACGTACAGATTAATTTGCTTAACTTTGTATGTCTTAAGCTATTTACTTTTTCAGGAATTCATTTATTTGAACTTTATTTTCTTCCTCTTTGTTTTTTACTAATAAAAAATGTTTATAATCATAATTTACTTTAGAACGTTGTTTGTTCTAACAAACGGGTCATAAACTTGATTGAATAGGATAGTAAAATATTTAAGCATGACCAATGAAGGATGCTACGCAACAGAACATAGAAAGTGTTAGATGATATGGACAAATATGAGTAATGATAGCTTTAGTTCAGTGTTAATTTTCATTAATAATTTTTCTGACGGAACTAAATAAAAGAGGACATTTTTCCTGATTATTAGACTAACATGAAGGTAAATGTGGACATAATTGAGGAAAATAAAAGAGATCAGAGTTTACAAAAGGAGGCGTTGAGGGGGTTAATTGAGAGGCTTAGTGAAGAAGAGGGGAGAGTAGAGGAAAGGTCCGAAGACAGGGATTTTTCAAGAAGAGGTAAAACTTTATATATTAGGAGAGTTTAAAATTGATGAAATGGAGGCTTTGGAAGATCAAAGAACCAACAAAAGTTGTTGGAGGGTAAAGTTTGACTGATATGCCCTTAGGCACGACCATACATAATATAGAAATCACACTTGGAAAGGGTGGACAATTAACTAGACCAGCGGATGAGATAGGAGCAGAGTCGTGAAAAGAGGTAAATGCATTCTCTACATATGAAACCACCAAGTACATTTGCTTATGAAAGAAGAGCAACTTATTCTGTAATAGATTTTCAACCTTCCTTCGGGGAGTATGAGCTATTTTTCCTTGCCTTGAGTCGGTTCCAATAAGCCCTATGGTTAAAATTTAGACTATTACGATGTGAACTCCTTATATCCATTTATAATAAAAACTTATCCGATGCCAGGCGAACGGGGCTCCAAATATTTGGATTTAGAAGGCTTGTCCAAAAGAAAAAAAAGACGTGGGTGGCATTATGATTGGGATGTCAGTTAGAAAGGAATGCTTAGTTTACTAAACCAGCAACAGCGGAGTAAGCTCCCATATCCGTAAAGGACTGCTTTCCAGCAGAGGAAGACTTCTCGTTGCTGAGCTTGCCGTTAAAGAGCAAGATGTTGATTCTATAGCAACTCCAATTTCTTCACCGAGAACGAGAAGGGACGAGCCCCGAGAGCAAAGTGTTGTTGCTCGTTCCTTGGTTGAAAAAGGGAAAGTTCCATTTGGTGGGTGGGTCTACGGTGAACGAAAGACATGTGTAGCAGAAGGGAGGTGAGGCATTGTGTCATCGAATGACTTTTTGCGAGAAGCTTCAAAGAGAGGAACGGCCGTCCAACTCCCCCAAATACAAGGGACTGCTCTCAGCCTTTTCTTCCCTGCATCCTCAACCTTCATTCTGTAGCCTGGAATAGATGTCTTGCGCAAGATATGCTACAAAGAAGAGGTTTTGCCTTATGCAGTAGATGTTTTTCTCTGAAGAAAGCCTAGAGTCTGTAAATCGTTTATTTCTTCATTGCCAGCAGACCAGACAGATTTAGGAACTATTCCTTAACATCTATGGTATGAAGTGGGCAATGCCAAGCAATGTTAGAAGCCTGTTGGAAAGTTGGCAGGGTCAATCAATAGGCAAAAGGAAGAAAAAGATGTGTGTGACCATTTCCTTATGCATCATGTGGACCATTTGGCTAGAAAGGAATAAAAGATGATTTGAAGATTAGAGGATCCAGATTCCTACGCTGAAAAATAATTGTTTGCAGAATCTATATTTTTGGTGTAAGGAAAGGGTAGTAGGAGACTTGGTGCAACCGTTGGATTTTATGGAATTGTAGAATCTTTATTTGTAATTTTTCTTATGATGTTTTGCTTGTACTTTGAAAGTACACCATTGGTACTTTTTTGAAGCTTCTTAATAAAAGTTAACTTACCTGATAAAACAAAAACATTGATGAAATGGAGGCTTTTAGGTAAAGCGTGTAAACAGAGACCTGCCCGGTAGAGTTATCAAAAAAAAGAAAAACCTGCTTAGTAGCTACCCGAAGAGGAACCTGAGATATCAAAAACAAAAAAACTACCAGCACTCCTCCTACTAACTATCTAACTATTATAGTTGTGTTTTATCAGTTGATATGTTGTAATCACAAAGGGATCCATCATTCATTCGCCTTGTTTCCCAAGGTATTTTCACATGCCCTGGCTTGTTTGATGGTCGAATGTACATTGTCATTCAACTTGGCGTTAGAACAAATAAGAAGATTCTAAATGTGTTTAATCTTTTCATTCTGCTACATGCTTGTTCAATAACGAGCGAATGCAACTAAGCATCAAGAACTCACTCAAGTATCTTTGCCATCGAGTGCGTGTACAACTACTGCCATATGATGATGTCCATCTCATTTGAAGAAGTATTAGGCATGTGCCTAATAAAAGTTTCTTTGGTTTGGTAGCCA
>MU708560.1:263684-275176 GCA_026770625.1 Nicotiana glauca | reverse complement strand
TTATTCCCTTGCCGGGACTCAGTTGTTAATTGTGTTATTCCCTTGCCGGGACTCAGTTGTTAATTGTGTTATTCCCTTGCCAGGACTCAGTTGTTAATTGTGTTGTTCCTTTGCCGGGACTTAGTATTATTTGAGTTATTCCCTTGCTGGGATTGGTTGTGTATTGTGTTGAAAGAAACGGGATCGTGTGGCACGCCGACCACCTACATATTATGAAACGGGATCGTGTGGCACGTCGACCACTTATATAATGTGAAACGGGATCGTGTGGCACGCCGACCACTTACATATTATGAATTGGGATCGTGTGGCACGCTGACCACTTGTGTATTATGAAATGGGATCATGTGGTTCGCCTATCACATAGTATATTGAGGATCGGGTTGCGCGCCGCAACAGAGCATGGACTGGGTGTATTGTGTTTGTATGTGGAAACTTTTGGTGTTTTTCGTTAATGGTGTTATTGTTCAGTTATGCTTCTTTACGGATAATTTCTATATTTAACTGTGGTGTATCCCCCGGCATGTCCCTTCCCCCTTTTACTGCTTAACTTGGTATATATATGTATATAGAATTGCACAGGTTTACGTGAGTGTCTGGTCCTAGCCTTGTCACTATTTGCCGGGATAGGCCGGGCACTTACCAGCACATGTGGTTGGTTGTGCTGATACTACACTTCTGTACATTTTTGCACAGGTCCAGGTTTTGAGCAGCAGTAGCAGCAGTAGTTCGGTAGCAGGATTTTTATACCCACGAGACTGAGGTAGCTTGCAGGCGTCCGCAGGCCCGGCGTCTCTTCTTATATATATTTTTATTTATTATTACAGTAGTCTCATTGTTTCGAGACAGACGGTTGTTATATTTCTTTCAGACCATTATGTGTAATTATTCTTAGTAGTTCGTGAGTTTGTGACTCCACATCTTGGGTAGAGGATTATTTTGAGTATTTCACATTTATATTCAAATTTATGAAAGTAGACTTCCGCAGTTTATGTTATTATTATTATTATCCTTGTTAATAAATTGGCAACATGATGGTTTTTATTAATGGAAAGATGGTGAGTAAATTGGCTTGCCTAGCTACCACGAGTAGGCGCCATTACGATTCCGATGGTGGGGAATCCGGGTCGTGACAGATGACCTATAGAATATTGTGATCCAAGACCATAGATTCTACCCTTCTTTGCGCCACCAACCACATGCGCCCGTATTGAAGCTACATCATTAAGTGACACTTGAATTGAGCAACCATCTTCAGAATCGGGTTAACTTTGACGCCATTCTTCCAAACTTTTTTAATAGGCTTCCTAAAATTAAAATATTAAGCATTAAATTATGTTATACTAACAGTGTGAAGCACCAATAAATAAATTATGTTAACTTTTCACGAGACTTAAGCACAAAATCAAAAGTGTTCTTTAAATTCACTTGATATAATAATAAAGAAGTGATATTCCAGTGAAGACCAATGCTAAATAATCACATATTAATCCTTTTATAAGAGAAAAAAGTATTCTCATATCACAGCCACTATGATTACAAGTTAATGAGAATATAATTTGATAGGAGTTAACATGAATACATGTTACTGTTACTTTAATCACCAGAATTAACTCGTAACATAATATGCAACACCACCTATTTCAAGCCAAAAATAGTAAAGAGAATAACCATTTCATAAACAGGAACTAAAATCTTAAAAAAGGGACCCATTTCTCCTCCTTCCACTTCTAAATTACTCCAATATTTCTGTTACATATTCAGATTTAGATAATACACATTTGTCATTCGATTGAGTTCCAAAAGAAAGATGCCAAACATAAGCAGCATGCTAACGATGCTAAATAACAATTATCAATTACACCCTTTTACTAGGCAAATGCATTTGACATTATTCATTGCACCATTTATTGTCTTTATTATACTTGGTGAATCAAGAAAGCAAAAACTGAATTATAAAGAAGAAATTGAACATAAGCAACAAAAAATAGAAAAAGGACATTCAAAAAGAAGAAGCAGACTAGGAAGAAGCTCAAACAAAAACAAGACAGAAAATTCGGTAAGTAAAATAACTTAAGTCCAGCAAATGCAATATCCACTGTTAACAAAAAAATAATTTAGTTGCCAACTTTACATATGAATAAAAGTTTATAATGATTGAAATAATCTTTGCAGTAACACAAAATTGAGATTGAAGTGATCTTTGCAGTACCACAAAATTGAAATTCTCTAAAAGATTGACTTATAGTATGTCACAATGGTGTAACTTGTAATTAGTTCCTCTAAAGTACAGGCAACCTTGCATTTCTTCTAGTACAAATTTCTTGCATCAATAACTATCATAACCTCAAGCTTCCAGATATAATTAAGCCAGAAATCTAACACTGGGATAAAATAATTTTTCAAGTAAATTCAATTTAGAATTAGCATAATCAAGAAAGCATTTGCTGCATTTGTTGACTGGAATCACATCCAAACCTGGTTATGCTTACATATGCTAAAAGATACAACAGTAAAGTCCAAACCTTAAAAGAAAAAACTAAAGAATCTTGCAGTTAGGATCTTACATATGTCCTCACAGCACGCGGCTCGGCCTATTCTCTAGTGCCATCCTTTTTTCTTTTTCATATATTTATCCTCGAAGACCTTAGCATAAGTTACAAGTCTCCCTTTTTCCTTTTCCTGCAAAAGAAATTAAGTTACATAAAGTTCCATCGCATTTAGTTAAAATCAAAGCAAATATAATAAGAAAGTTACCATTCTCCATCGATGGGTCTCTATACTAACTGAACCCTCAGTGTGCAATGAGCCATCTATATCGGATTCTCGGGCAGCCTTTACAGCGTTGCTCCTCTTCTTAAATTCTTCAGAGAACCATATCACTTTAAATCTATGCCATATGTCTTTTAGTATCCAACCGGGCATCTTTCCATTGTGTCGAGAAGTATAAGATATGAAGAGATCTTCTATCATCGTTAAAAAATAGTTGATAATTCAGTTGCCATGGTGCAGACCATGATCAGAAATTGATTAGCAAAACCTAAACCGACAAATTCTAATACAATCCCATATAGGAATGCATAAACATAGTGTCTTTTTCATAAAATTAAAATTACCCAGCTTCCCCGACCCTCCACCCAAAACAAAGAGCTCCAAAGTACAGTATGACAATCAAAAAGGGAATACAGCAAAATCATACATACACACAAACACATAACAAAGACGCATTAAACTTGTGACTTTTAAAAAAAATAGAATTAGCAATTTCAAATAGGAAACTCCAGATTGACAATTAAAGAGGGAATACAGCAAAATCATACATATACACACACACATAACAAAGATGCATTAAGTTTGTGACTTTTAAAAAAAAAATAGAATTAACAATTTCAAATAAAAAACTCCAGATTGAAAATCAAAGAGGGAATAAAGAAAACCGATAGATTCTAACATAGAAAGCACATAAATATTGTGCCTTTCTCAAAATTGTGGTTTGATGAAATTAAAAACGCATAAAAATTGTGCCTTTTAATGAAATTAAAATAATCCATTTCCTGAAGAAAGCTCAAATCTTTTAGAATTGAAGATGAAAAAAATAAACACAAAAAGGAAAAAAAGACCTACCGTCAGTCAGAGAGAGAGAGAGAGAGAGAGCCGTCAGTCGCATAGGTGTATTGGAAGAGAGATCCAAGAACAATCAGCCTCACACTTGAAATAGAAGAGAAATGGAACAAAGAAAAAAGATATCGAGAGTGAGAGAGAGAAATCAAGAAAATTGGGAAAATAGGCCCGAAATTGGTGAAATAGGATTTTGGCCTGAAATATTAGATTTAGGTTTCTGACCACGATTGTAGCAAAATCACTGTATTATTTTATCATTTTAATTTTAGTTTTGCGACGGAAGCTGTCGCTTGATTGGTCAACAATATTTTTGACTTTTTATTGTCCTACTGAATCAGTCGCAAACGTAAAGGCGGAAAAATTGGCGCGTTGTTTTCTCACTACTTTTGTCGAAATAATAACCGATTTTCTTTTTAAAAAAAAAGTAATAAAAATTCAATCTTTTTGCGACTATTGTGGTTGCAAAAGTAGTCCCATTAGCGACCGTTTTACTTTCAGTCAGAAATTTCGGTCACAAATTGACGTTTTTCTAGTAGTGATACTTTACTTGTGTTGAATTAGTACTAGTATTTTGTACTTATTTTGTATTTTATGCCGTGTATGAGTGATTTTCGAGCTATGTAGATGTGGTGGAGCTAATTCGAGCTATTTTGAGCTTTGAAGTCTGAGAAGAAGCCCAATCAATTAAGTCGGGATCACGTTCGGGGGTCGAAAACCAAGTCTGGACATTAAAAAACGACAAAACGAATTCACTCTGAGAAAATTACACTACCGCCCTTCCGGCCTTATAGCGCTAGTACAATTTTCCTGCAAAGTGAAAAGAATTCAATTTCTATCCAAATTTATCCGGTCGCGCCCGCACTATGGAGTAGTTCCTTTTGGTTTTTGATGGATTTGGTGTATTGATTATTGTTTGTGGATTATAACTTTATTTTTTTTTATGTATTTGAATCATTTTTTGAAGATTTAATTGTTGTATCTATATTCACTAGTTCTTTTAATTGAAAGAGGCATAACTTGTAATATCCTTGCATTATATTGTTGGTTGAGTTCATAGATTCTTTTAAGTTATCAAAAGAGGCTAGTTGAATCATTGATTAAACCTAGTTAGAAAAATAATCAAAAGAAGTTTTCCTAAAGACCGATCCACTACGCATTCTTGCATATCTTTGTGGTGCTTAAATTGGTTCATCTCGTGAGGTTAAGACTTAATCGAGAGAGGAGTTTTTGTTGAACGTTTGAACTAATAATAGAGTGAATTCGAGAGACTCACTTGAACATTGGAAGTGAATTATCTTGAGTTAGATCCCGAACAATTATCTTACATCTATCATGTCAAGACCCTATATTCTCCCACTTATAACCTTAGATGCTTATTCCTTGTCTCGAAAGTCATTAGTCAATAATTTTAGATTCTTAGTTAATTTCAATTCTTTGTCATATAAATCTCAGTTGTTGATTCTTCTGATAGCAATCAAGCTACAAACTACGAGAATACTGTTTAAATCAAATCTTTATGAACACGATATTATACGATATTATCTTTGACTAGAGAGCATAATTTAAGTGTGTGTTTTGCACTCGTCGCATGACAAAGAAAAATTGTTGTTCATTTTTCTGTAACACATTTCTTGATCCTCTTCTATTCAGTAAGATGTACAGAAAGGAGGGTAAAATGACCTAGACTACTGTGAAGGAAAGAAACATAGAAACACTGCATCAAAAGCAATTTAAATCAATATTTTTATGGCACATTATCCAAGAGACATGCGGATGAAACATATTCTATTAACAGTTGGTCCCTTAACTTTGAATCGCATTTATCTTTGAAGGTTGGGCGCCCAACAATCAGGGGAAATATTTCTATTGCCAGGACAATATTTTTGGTATTGAAAAGGAATAGCCAGCTTCTTTAGTTGGTTAAACTTTTATAAGGTGATTGAAGTATAAATTTATTTCTGTAAATTGTGAATTGAACTATATGACTATTACATTAGTGAATGCTCTTTTTATTGAAACAGAGGAGGAGAAAGCAGAAATTTGAACTTTTAAAAAAAGAAAAAACTTTTTTACCAAGAACAGTGGTAGGCATAACCATGGTAAAAGTCCAGATTACCACTTGCAGATATATTATCAACCACCTTGTGACTATACCTCAGATTTTCTAGTTAGTTTTGCACTACTTAGTTGGTAACAAAGATAAAATTAATCAAACATAATGCATGTGCAAATCAGGTTCAATCACTAATAAATCTAATATGTATATAGAATTCCAGCAAGAAATTATTAAAAAAGAAAAAGAAAATACCTTGTATGCACACAAAATTGTGATTACAAATAAAAAAAAGTGCAAAAATAACTTTGAAAACAGAAAGGCCAGACATGATACAAATAGAGCAAAAATTGACAAACTATGTAAGAGTGAAGACCCGGAAAAATCACACGGCAAAGTGCTATCACGCCCTATTTTTCCGCAAAAGCGGGCTTCGACATTGTGACAACTCTTTTAAAGGAAGGGTTAAAAGATAAGAGTCACCACTTAACGATTTTTAAGGTGCGTTAGGGCACTTATTTGCAAATGACTCAGGTTCAACTAGTTTGTATTATCAAAGATCTCGTAAGCGCTTGAAATTACCTCGAAGAGAAGGTTTTAGGCACTCTTCAAGGTCCACAATTGTAGGTCCCAGCCAAACTTGAATTATTGGATTAAACAAACAAACAAAGAAAGAGATAGCACAAAGTTTGGGAATTTTATTTGTATAAAAGACTTTGAGTAAATGAATACAAACACTTGATAAGGCAAAAGGGAAATAAGACGGGGGTTCTAAGTTTTTTAGCCTAAAGAATCACCCCGTGCAACATAAATAATACTTCGTAACTCCCTCGAGATGGGGTGTTACTTATATTATTCAGCGGACACAGACTATCATCTCCTGCTACCCGATTACTATCTTTAAGTTGTTACCTAAAGCGCACTAGTTCAATTATAAGTCGTACCTTATGCGTGCACTACCCGTCCCATGACTGTGGTCCAGGAGGTGTGAACCCCTATTTTGGGTGGTTCTAGACTTTAGTTACACTGCTCAGAAAATGTCAAAACTACGCGACATACAAAACACATTGGACTTCACATACGAGTAATTAAAGGCTCAAGTTAGCCTCCACAATTAAATAACAAATGCACGCGAAACAGATTTTCATGTTAGACAGTTCAAGATTAAGGAACTTAAATCCCTGTAGACATGATTTTTATGTGATAGGCATCAAGGCATGCACACATTTTTAGGAACCAACATTATTCAAAGACAAGATTGCATAGATTGTTACATACTGATTATTGAGAAGGCAAATTTCCAGTTATTAGTCCTGCAGCTGTTGCGCCTAGGCGATTTATGATAACGAGAGTAGAAACTCAGAATAACTCATGCTTTTCATAACGGCCTAAGTGAGCGATGAATAATGTTAAAAGGGGTGTCATTACCAGTTATTAAGGCAAACACTAGCATTTTATGGGCAGGGTTTCTAACGATTAATATTTGGGAACCTGATTTTGTTGTTAAACCTTAGAGGTAGGTTTTCTAGATGAATAATACGATGCATTGACAAATAAAGGGATTAGAGTCCTATAGGAATGATCTCTAGTGGATACATTGCAGTAATGCAAATTAGAGGGGAGTTCCATGATATTTATTGCCTACAGGCAGGTTCTCCAATAACACATAGCAACAAAGATATTGAGGCATTTGAGCTCATGCTTTGCTAATAAACATGCGCAAGTGTGTGATTTTCCTAATAGCATGCTTTCTACAATGTGCATAGAGAATGAATAACAGAAAGCAAGTGCATCATTCAATCCTATAGGCATGTTATCTACCCCTCGCATATTAAAATATTGGAGTTACCCCATCCCCTTTTACTAGCACCCCAATCGTTTATACAAAGATGTTATTACATACCCAAATTAATAAGTAAAATAGTAATATTACATAACAATAGAAAAGCCTATAGCAGGCCCCAAATAAAACAACCAAATACCCAGCCTTGCTGGGTCTTCAATACTTCTGTCGTAGTATATTTAGGCCTTCAACAAAGAACCACAAGATCACAGGCCCATAGGGAAGTCCAGACCCCTTTCAATGAACCACAACACCAAGTGTTGCACCACTTGGAACAACCAATATAGAACTATACACGATAGGGAAGTAGAGTATTAGGGACAATTTTGGAGATTGAGGAAATGACTAGAACTTAGCCCTAGTGGGCGTTTGGACATAAGAATTGTAAAATTCCAAAAAAGGGTGAAAAAAGTTTTCAAGTGGAAATGATATTTAAAATTTAGAGTTGTGTTTGGACATAAATATAATTTTTATTATTTTTTATGTTTTGTGAGTGAAAAAAAATTAAAAATAGGTTTTTGAAGTTTTTTAAATTTCCGAATATTTTCAAAATGCATCTTCAAGTGGAAATTGAAAATTTTATAAACAAACGATGATTTCAGAAAAAGTGAAATGTTTTTGGGAAAAATAAAAAAATTCTTGTATCCAAACGGGCTCCTAGTATATCAGAGTTCACATGGGCCTCAATTAGACCCCGAGCAGTGCTCAGAATAGGGAGGCTAACAATACGACATATATTGCCTTGGCTTTCACCCGACTAAGAATAGGAATTTAGAATATCAAAGTAACAAGTAAGGGGGGTAGATAGAGATCACTGAACTGAGGATATAGAACAAACGGTCAAGCAAGCCAATAGGTTCAGTAAGGTTCACATAGCAAAGTATCAGATAAACAAACATCATAGGAATTGGGAGAAGAAACAAGTTTGCAAGCATACAGAGGTTGCACTAGTGGACTTCTAAAGATCTAAATTAAGCTAAGTCTAACCTAATGCCATATTAATCAAAACTTGAATACAATGGGGGGATACACATATTGATAATTACAGAAGGGAGAGAATAGCAGATTAGCCAAGGCATACTGGAAAATATGTTGGGCAGCATTAAAGAGCATTCCAATATACACAGGACTTAGTACCAAAAGATTCATTCGAGTAAAAGGGATTTTCATAGAGTTAAGGTAGTATCTAAACACAATATATGCAGAAATTGCCAACTTAAAAGCATACAACCACAATAGTCAGGCTCATATTGGAATGGACTGCTATTGAAGTCCAAAATTAAATATTTTAGGATGATACATGGTACAGAACCAATCTTAGGAGACACGAGATCACGGAGTGCAGGTTATGGTGAAGCATAATACAAACAATAGACTGTTCTCATGCGTACAGCTAACATAGAATGGCATTAAAATTAAACATTATCATAATTGAATCATGCTCATACAAGTTCAAATACATATACAGAAAGAAGGAAAGAAATCAAGCATTCCAAGGGTTTAAACACGAACAAGTATCAGAATCAAAAGAGTGAAGAGTGTAATAGCAAAAACCCCCAAATCCCCGATACTTTAGAGTTCACAAGAGCTCGAGAATAGGCTTCGAGCAGTGCTTGCACTGGAGGAGGTTATTCAATAATTTAGAGAGTGTTCGAGTGTGACAGTGAGTGAGTAAGAGAGGAGAGTAATGGAAACAATAGCAAGGATTTTGAATATTCAAATCTTGTTAAGGAAGTTTCATGAGAGGTGTTTATATAGTAGCAAATTTCATATATCAAATAAGAAAATACGGTAAAATTAAACACAGAATGAGAAAAAATATGCCAGAATCGATTAGAATAAATTTTTGGGCAAATAACACATAGAGCAAAGAAGTTCAGTAAATTAAACAACAAATCAGGAAAAATAACATGCGAGAATAATATAACACTCAAAATAAGGGAAATAGGTTGAACAGAGAATAAGGAAAAATAGCATATGAAAATAAATTAGAGTCACTCTTAGGGCAAACAAAAATAAAAAATAGAGAAATATAGTGGGTTAAACAAAATAAGAAAAATATCAATCAAACACAAGAAAGGGAAGAATATAAATAAAAAATCAGTAAAGAATAAGGAAAAACCTCAAACCCTAAATTAGACTGACGACTTGAATCGAACCAAAAATGCAAGGACTGTCCAACATAACATGTATAGAAACGAAAGATTGTCCAGATCTTCACAGAATAAAAGTAAATCAGCCCGCTCTTGAGAAGTAGTTCTTGCAAAAAATAAGGCAAGAACTAAGTAATACCATAAACATGCGTATAATGATAGAGTATTACAAAATAGGTAAGTAGACCATGGATTGATTCTATGTTTGAGTCGGAATGGGAGAGGGTAGGGGGTTATGATGGCTAAGGATTGACAGAAAAGAAGAGAGGTGAGAGGGTAATGAAGGCGGCGGGCAACGGGTAAATAGGATTAGGGTTAGGGGCTAGGTAGTTAAAAGGGGTAGGGTTATTGTAGGCCGTTGATCTTAGAGATCAACAACCAGGATTTTAAAAGAACTGAGCGGGCTAATTAAACGGGTATGGGTAGTGGGTTGCTAGTGTTGGGAATGGGGTAATTGAGTAAAGGTTAGGGTAATTGGGCTGAGGTCTATGTATTTTTAGGTCCGAAAAATAAGTAAGAAATTAGGCTATTATTTAAATATCCCAAAGTTTATCAAAATAATTTATAAAAAATGCTTAATGAATGAATGAAAATATTATTTATGCACTGAAATTTTTTAAAGTAATAACTTTGTATTATAAACATATAAATTTGCTAATAATATAGAATAAAGAGCCTTTATGTATGAATATAGGCTGTTATTGCAAAATTAGATAAATAGCTTTAAAATGCTAATGTAATTATATGAAATGAAATTAAATATTTAAAACATATATTATAGGTGCAAAATGATGATTTTAAGTAGCTAATTCATTCCAAAATAATTTAAAGGGATAATTACTAATTTGTTTTATATAATTTAAATACAAAAAAATTAATTTAAAGCTCTAAAAATTATAAAAAATACTTGCATAAATTTTGTAAATTAAGTAGTGATGCAAATTGATATTTTGAAAGTATGTATACTATTTGAGAAAATATGAGGACAAAATTAAATATCAACAAGCAAATACACATTAGTACTTCAATTCCATTATAAAACCCAATTTTAAGTACTCCGAGAGCTCTCACCACTTAAAGTAACCATCACAGATCCATCAAAACCGGCCCGGAATTCCCACTATCGGGATCGTGATGGTGCCTAACATTGCATTTGCTAGGTAAGCCAACGTTAGAGTTTTATTCACCTTTTTCCTTTACATTTGATAGATTAAAATTAACAAAACTAAATCAAGTTCGAATAAATACAGAAGTACGTAAATAACCTGTTATCTATATACTATTAACAATACCATAATTGTACTACCAAGAAACTAGTGTCAAAATCCCCGAACATACTATGAATTACTAAAAATATCGGTCTGAAAGAAATTACATCTGTTTGAAACGAAGAAAAAATAGAAATGTAGAAGGGGACGCTAGGGCCTGCGGACGCCAACAAGACTACTTTGGGTCTCCTACATGTTAACCTACAACCAATCTCTCAATCAGCCACTGTCCACTCCAAAATCTACACAGGAAGTGTAGAGAGCAGTATCAGTACAACCGATCCCATGTACTGGTAAGTGTCGAGCCTAACCTCGATGAGGTAGTGATGAGGCTACGACAGGAAAATTACAATATAACCTGCATACAATCTATCTATATAGAATAGGAGAAGCAAAAGCACTACATTAAGACAGGTGTCTTAACCACAAAAAGCCAAGTGGCATGTTAAGACAAAATAAACCACTTTTGTAACTAATTTTTTTTAATTTTAAATTTTGAATTAATTTGTTACACTACTTGAATTAATAAATATAGATATCTTATAATTATCAAT
>MU708560.1:246560-261613 GCA_026770625.1 Nicotiana glauca | reverse complement strand
AAGTAATATGCTAATAATCTATCTATATATTATTAAAAGCAAAAGAAAAAGGCACCACATTAATACAAGTGGTAGCCTAGATAAAAGTCATATGACATAATTAGTTAATAACAAAAAAATTATATATTGCAAATTAACAAAGAAATTAACTACTAAAATATTGGTGAGAGTTGGGTATATCGTATTGACAAATAAAATGACAATTGAAATTTATTAAAGCAATACAGTCTAATAGTATCAAATAAGAATAATTATATTTAATTTTTTTTAATATTGACCGCGCATCGCGCGGGTACCATTACTAGTATATAATAAAGCAAAAAGGAAGTATGGGACAAAATGAAACAGTAACTCAGCAAAAATGAATACGGAACTCAAATATCTTATCAGTACCCAACTATAACTAATCCTTAAGTGAGATACAAAACTACAGAATAAATTCACAGTAAGAAGAAGGATAAATAAATAATAAATTGATGCGGCGCCCATACCGATCATACCATATAATCAGTAACAATATGAACATTCACCCTTATTACGCCGTACAATAACAATCCACCCTTATTACTCCTCAATATATCACCCTTATTCCTCCTGTTGCAGTGCGTAACTGTCACGATCCAAATTTTTTACCATCGGGACCATGATGGCGCCTAACATCGTACTCGCTAGGCAAGACAACATTACAAAATCTTTCACATTTTCCTTTACCATTTAGAAATTAAAACTTAACAAAAGTAAATCAATGTAAATAAAAGCGGGAGAGTACAACTCAAAAGATTATCTTTATGCCAATAACAAAACCGTAATAAAAATCCACCCAGAACTTGTGATGACCTGGCCAGTCATCTAGGGGTGGGCATCGGTCATTCGGTTCGGTTTTGAATATTATCTGTTTTGCCTATTCATTATCGGTTTACAAATATCATAACCCGATAACCAAACCGATAAGATATTGGTTATCGGTTATCGGTTATTGGTTAATCGGTTATCGATCATTATCGATTCGGTTTTCGGTTTACCCGATAGGGTAAAACAACTAAAATAATTTTGCAATATATAAAACTATCAAGTTCTCAATTATCTTTAGCCAGAAGTCAAGAAATAGATCATATTTCCGTTGTCTTTGACAACTTTCTGATGCATAAATATAGGTATTTTAAAGGTGGAATAAAATATGATTGTATTGTTAATAAAGCGTGGTCTTGTATCCTTAAGAACAGTTAAACAGAAGTTTACTGCTTAGGATTCTTAATATTCCAAAAGGAGAAACAATTATTAAAATTATAAGTGGATAATGCAACAACACCAAATTATACATTTCTTGTCAAAGCCCATTTCATTTCTCATAAAACAAAATCTCCAAAAGTGTTTAAAGACTAGACAAATGATTAGAACAAGATCTCAAACAATAGCAGCGCGCACACACACAATATAACCCCCCAAAAAAAATCTAGAGCCAGAATGCTTTCAAAAAACTAAGAAAAATATGAAGATGAAACAACAAAAAACTTACACGTCCGCCTGAGTCTTGACGGGCTGACTAGTGACGGCGTGATGCGACTGACGAGTGACGCCGGCTTGAGTTTTGACGGGATGACTGGTGACTGGTGACTGGTGAGGGCGTGAGCCGTGAGGCGGAAAACTGGTGAGGGCGTGAGCCGTGGTGAGGTGGAGAACTGGTGAGGTTGGGCTGTAGGGGTGCGGCGGAAAAATTGAGAAACTCAGAAAGAGAAACTGATTCACTGAGAATTGAGAAAGAATAGGAAAAACCAATTATAAAACCCTAGTATAATATGTATATACTTAAGGTAAACTAGTAAATTAGTTAATTCTTATTGGGTTATCGATTTTTACCCAATAACAGAATTGCAAACCGAGCTCGAACCGATAACCCAATAAAATATTTTTTAACCCGTTACAGAACCGTTAAAACAATAACCCAATAAATAATTAACGGTTTGAGTTATCGGTTTTACCTGATATATGCCCACCCCTACAGTCGTCTCATGAGTTATGTCTTCGTTTCCCCATTTTTACTTATTTATGTTTTATTTATCCGTGTTATATAGTATCGTATCGGTCGAATCGAATCCGGAATGATTTTCTAAGTTTTGAGACACTTAGTTTTTTTGGAGTGATTTTAGGTTGGAAAAGTTAGCCGGATGTTGAATTGTGTATTTGAGGGCTTGGGTGTGAGTTTCGATGGTTCGGTTAGCTTCAGGAGGTGATTTGAGACATAGGAGAGTGAACGTAATGGGGTTTAGAGGTTCGGAGAAGATTTAGGCTTGAATTAGCGAAGTTACTATTTTGGCGATTTCTGGTTGGTTGGTGAGATTTTCATATAGGGGTCAGAATGGAATTCTGAGAGTTGTAGTAGTTCTAATGGGTCATTTGGGATGTGTGTGCAAAATTTCAGGTTATTCGGATATGGTTTGATTGGGTTTTTGATCAAAAGCGGAATTCAGAAGATTTTAGAAAGTTTGGCTTGAATCCAATGAGTTTTGATTTATTTGATGTTGTTTGAGGTGTTTTGAAGATTGGAACAAGTTTGAATAAGGTATTGGGATATGTTTGTGCTTTTGGTTGAGGTTCCGGGGGTCTCGGGGTGATTTCGGATAGTTGACAGAGAAGTTTGGACTTTGTTGCAGCTACTGAACTTTGTTGCTTATGGTATTTCCACACCTGTGGATTGGGGACCGCAGGTGCGACGCCGCATGTGCGGGCGATCAGTCGCAGAAGCAAAAAGGGTCCTTGAAGATTAGTGACCGCAGAAGGGGTTAGGATGACCGCATCTGCGATATTGCAATTGCAGATACGGGTAGGGGACCGCAGATGCGAATTTAAGGGGAGTTAAGTGACTTCCGCAGAAGCGGAGGAGGAACCGCAAATGAGGTACCGCAGAAGCAGATATTGAGCCGCAAATGCAAAACTGTCTGGGCAGAAAGTCTAAATTGTGGCCTTCGCGATTTTGAGCTATTTTCACCATTTCTACTTCGACTTTGGAGCTTTTTGGATGATTTGAAAGAGGGATTTCAAGGAAACTTTATTGAGGTAAGGAATTTGGACTTAAAACTCGTCCCTATTCTATTAATTCATGGATTAGAGCTATAAATTATGGAAATTAAGGGTTAAAAATTGGGAAAACTAAGGCTTGGAAACTTAGACCTTTGCTTGAGGATTTGAAGGACTATTTGTGGTCGGATTTGAGAACTTTTGATATGTACGAATTCGCAGGGAGATAATAAATCTATTGATGTAAAAATTATCGAATTTCGAGAAGTGGGTCCTGGGGTCGGGTTCTGGTAATTTCGGGACTTGTGCCATTTATTGATTGTTTTCGCTTGCGCTTCGTTCCCTTAGCCTATTTTGATTTCCTCGTTCTTCTTTTGGATAGATTTGACGCGAGTAGAGGTTAATTCGAGGGGCAAAGGCATCGTGAGTTAGAGACTTTACCTGTTTGAGGTGAGTAATGATTGTAAATGATGTTCTGAGGGTTTGAGACCCCGGATTGTGCATCGTTATGCTATATTGAGGTGACGCACATGCTTGATGACGAGCGTGGGGTCATCCACTGATAGGGATTGTGACTTAGTCCGTCCCGAATAACTATTTTACCGCGTATTTGACTGAAATCTATTTGCTATCATCATTGTTTGGGCTGAATGCCATATTTGGGCCTCGTGCCAACTATTTGGACCCTTCAGGGATTTATATTAATATTTCCTCACTGTTTTGACTTTATACTTGAACTCAGTCATGTTATTTTTCACTTTTTTCATACTCAGCCATGTTTATTCCGTTTTTTAATACTTAAATGATCTTTTAAATGATGATTGAGCTGAAAATCACTGTTTTACTATTGCTCAAGTGGCTTGTGCGTATTTTTGACTGAGTAAGGCTGAGGGACTATGTTGTGAGGAAACATTGATCATGATTTGAGGCCGAGGGCTTGAGATTTGTATGCCACGAGGTGGCTTGATTGATATTGATATGGGGTTGAGAGCTTGTTTATAATGCCACGAGATGGCTTGATATTGCACTTGGGTCGTAAGGGGCCCCTCCAGGAGTCTACACACCCCCAGTGAGCGCGGGTACCCATTATGATGTGAGATTGAGCCCGATGGGATGTTATTGTTCTAAGATGTTTCCCGAGGGGCAGATTTGTTGATACTGTGCTCGATGGGGCGATTCTCTATGTGTTTATTTCCCTTAATTCCCTATCGATCACCTGCTTAATTGTTGAAAAAGGCCTTTTTATGAAATTACATTTGAGCTAAAGGAGTTTTACCTATATTTCAGTGATTTACTATTTTAAATGATTTTACTACTTCAGTATAGAATGCTTTGCGCCTTACGTGATTTCTTGCTTTCAGTCTTTATTTACATTTGTTACTCACTGAGTTAGATTACTCACTTTACTCCCTGCACCCTGTGTGCAAATTCAGGCACATCTGGTCTCACTCCCAAGTACTGATCCTTCCAGCTTCAGGCGGATCCGAGGAGTCTCTAGGTAGCTACTGGCGTTCGCAGCCCGAAGCTCTTCCTTATCTTATTTCCTCATGTTCTTAGTTTCTGTATTAAACTCTGTAGTTGGATTTGGAGTATTCCGAATTTGTTTAGATTCTCATGACTAGTGACACCCCGGTATCGGGCTACGTTGGGTTGTTCTTCCTCATAATTATGATATTATCTGCTACTTTGGATTATTTAATCATGATTTAGACTGTTTTCTTGCTGTTTAACTTGTTTAATATTGAATTGGGAATAGTTGGCTGGCCTTGTCCTCACGAGAGGCGCCATCACGGCCGAGTCCGAATTTAGGTTCGTGACAAGTTGGTATCAGATCCTAGGCTACATGGGTCTCATGAGTCATGAGCAGGTTTAGAAGAGTCTCGTAGATTGGTACGGAGACGTCTGTATTTATCCTCGAGAGGCTGCAGAACCTTTAGGAAAAACTTTATATTCTTGAAATTCTTGTCCTGCGAATTTGTTGATCCGAGTACTAAACCTCTATTATTCAATTCTCTCACAAATGGCGAGGACACATGCTACCGATTAGGATGGACGACCACCAGTACTACCAGTTGTGGCCACCAGAGGCCAAGGACGCGATCGTGGTAGGGGTAGAGCACCTAGGACAACACCTTCAGATCCACCGGCTGCCCTAGTTTAGGATCAGGTCCAAGTTATGGACGCTCCAGTAGCACCTTCTCATGCACCAACTGTGCCCATTGTGATTCCGATTCTTCAAGAGGCCTTGGCTCAGATCTTGTGAGTTTATACTGGCCTTGCTCAGGCGGTTTCAACCACTACAGTCGCAACTACTTCTTAGGACTGGGGAGGCAGTCAGACTCCTGTCGCTCGCACACCTGAGCAGGTCATATAGGGACTTCAGACGGTGGGGGCACTCCCAACCCAGCCGGTTATAGCTGCTCAAGACTATATAGTTCCTGCCATGCCAGAGGACGAGCAGTATAGGTTGGAGAGGTTTAGTAGACTTCAACCTCCGTCATTTAGTGGTGCAGAGGGTAAAGATGCCCATGGTTCTTGGATAAGTGTCAGAGGATGCTTCGTACAAAAGGTATTCTGGAGACCAGCAGGGTCGCTTTCACTACTTATTAGTTTTCTGGAGATGCTTTTACTTGGTGGGAGGATTTTGAGAGGCGTATGTTTGTTGGTGCAGCACCCCTTTCCTAGCAGTAGTTCTCCATTCTCTTTCTGGAGAAGTATGTGTCGTAGTCTCGCAGAGAGGAGTTATGCAGGCGTTCGAGTGGTTGCGTCAGGAGGAGATGACCGTGTCGGAGTATGAGTTGAGTAACTACGAATTAGCTCGTCATGCCATTTGGTTGGTCCCAACAGATAGAGAGAGGATTAGGAGGTTTGTTAATGGCCTCACTTATCAACTTCATATTCTTATGACCAGGGAGAGGGTGACTGATGCGACGTTTGATGATGTTGTGGACATTGCTCATGAGATCGAGTCGGTTCGTTACCAGGAGCGAGAGGAGAGTGAGGCCAAGAGGCCTCGAGGATTTGGTAGTTATAGTGG
This sequence comes from Nicotiana glauca, assembly GCA_026770625.1. Lineage (NCBI taxonomy): Eukaryota > Viridiplantae > Streptophyta > Magnoliopsida > Solanales > Solanaceae > Nicotiana > Nicotiana glauca. The sequence goes on along the minus strand of MU708560.1, from coordinate 255,561 downwards.
TGCTCCGTTGAGAGGTCAGTTTTATCACGGCAGAGGCCTTCCATTCACGAAGGCTTAGCCAGCTCGCCTAGGTTATCGTGGGGCATCATTGGGTCATGGTTATCACAGTTCTCATCAGGGCTAGTCATCACTTAGTGCCCTTCCAGCTTAGAGTTCATCCCGTGCCCCATTAGTTCAGGGCTCTTCTACGCCAAGTGCATCTGTTAGTCACTCCAGTGCGAGGGGTTCCTTTCAGTCCCCTTCTCCAACACCTAGGAGTTGTTCTGAGTGCGGAGAGATGGGTCACATATGGAGGTAGTGCCCTCGTTGACTCGTGAGTTCATCTTAGCAGAAGGATTAGTCATCGGCTTCAGTGCTAGTTACTTTATCACCACCCGCCCAGCCAGCTAGGGGTAGGGGTCAGTCAGCTAGGGATCACCCTAGAGAGGGAGGCCGATCAGGTGGCGGTCAGGCCCATTTCTATGCACTTCCAGCTAGACCCGATGCTATTGCATCCGATGCTATCATTACAGGTATTGTTTCAGTCTACCACAAGATGCCTCTGTATTATTTGATCTCGGTTCCATCTTTTCTTATGTGTCATCATACTTTGCTCATTATTTGGGTACGGTCTGTGAGTCTCTGGTTTTTCCTGTTCATGTATCTACCTTGATAGGTGATACTGTTGTTGTGGATTGTGTGTACCTGTCGTGTATGGTGACTATTGGGGGTCTGGAGACCCGAGTTGATCTTTTATTAATGAGTATGGTGGATTTTGATGTAATTCTGGGCATGGATTGGCTATCTTCGTGTCGTGCTATTCTGGACTGTCATAATAAGACAGTCATATTGGCTATATCGGGTGTGCCACGGATCGAGTGGCGAGGTGTGACTGATTATGTTCCTAGTAGAATGATCTCATTCGTGAATGCTCAGTGTATGGTTGGGAAGGGTTGTCTTTCGTATCTAGCCTTTGTGAGGGATGTCGGTGCTGAGACTCCCAGTATTGATTCTGTTCCAATTGTGAGGGATTTTCCGATGTGTTTCCTGCAGACCTGCCAGGCATGCCACCAGACAAGGATATTGATTTCAGTATTAACCTGGTGTCGGGCACTCAGCCCATTTCTATTTCGCCGTATCGTGTTGCACCAACGGAGTTGAAGGAGTTAAAGGAGTAACTTTAGGAACTCCTTGATAAGGGGTTCACTCGGCCTAGTGTGTCGCCTTGGGGCATGCTAGTTCTGTTTATAAAGAAGAAGGATGACACTTTGAGAATGTGCATTGATTATAGGCAATTGAACTAGGTGACAATTAAGAACAAGTATCCATTGCTTTGCATTGGTGATTTATTCGACCAGCTTCAGGGAGCGAGAGTGTTCTTCAAGATTAATCTCCATTCAGGTTATCACTAGTTGAAGATCAGGGATTCGAATATTCTTAAGACGACCTTCAAGACCAGATATGGTCATTATGAGTTCCTTGTTATGTTTTTTGGGCTAACTAATGCCCCGGTAGCATTCATGCATTTGATGAATAGCGTGTTCCGGCATTATCTTGACTCGTTTGTCATAGTCTTCATTGATGATATTATGGTGTATTCGCGTAGTCAGAAGGAGCATGCAGAGCATTTAAGAGTTGTGTTGTAAAGATTGAGGGAGGAGAAACTTTATGCAAAATTCTCTAAGTGTGAGCTTTGGCTCAGTTCAGTGGCTTTCATGGGGCACGTGGGGTCCAGCGAGGGTATTCAGGTTGATCCAAAGAAGATAGAGGCAGTTTAGAGTTGGCCTAGACCGTTCTCAGCTACAGAGAATCACAACTTTCTTGGTTTGGCAGGCTATTATCGCCGATTTGTCCAGGGATTCTCATCTATCGCATCGCCCCAGACCAAGTTGACTCAGAAGGGCACTTCAATTTGTATGGTCGGACGAGTGTGATGAGAGCTTTCAGAAGCTCAAGATAGCCTTGACCTTAGCTCCAGTGTTGGTTTTTCCATCAGCTTCAAGTTCATATACCCTTTATTGTGATGCTTCTAGTGTTGGGATTGGTTGTGTTTTGATGCAGGATGGTAGAGTTATTGCTTATGCTTCTCGTCAGTTGAAGCCCCACGAGAAGAACTACCCCGTTCATAATTTGGAGTTACCTGCCATATGTGTTGGTGTATTGTAGAAACTTAAGGGAAAGCTCTTTGAGGTATGTATGGATAACTTTAATCTTTGTAGAATCATCTCATTAGTGTTCGTGCATTTGGAATGAGTTACTTGCTTGATCATACTTGAATTGTATGTTCTAATGTGCTGAGGCGAAAGATTATGTTCCCTAATTGTCTTAGTTGTTTACCATTTCACCATGTTGCTTGAAGTTGTGAATCACGATGGTTTACGCCAATCCTACTATGTGCACAATTCATCATATGTTGGAACTTATCAATATGAAGGATAATACTATATGAACGAATAAATAAGGGGAAGACTTGAATATTTGAATTGTAATAATGTATCTAAGTGCCAAGAAATAAGCTAATAAAGAGGTGTATGGTTCCATGTACTGGAAAAATGGAAAGAAATGTGAACTATGGAATAATTGAAAAAGGTTGTGTACCAAGTGAGATGTCTTAGCCGATCGGGCCGAGATCGGACGCCATGCTGTACACATGGTGGCATCTACATTGGATTTCTGATTATCATTGTTAACTTGGATATGTCTCACTTGGGATAACTTAGCCCGTCGGGCCAAGACCGGACTCCGTGTTAAACGAAACGGTGACATTATGAATTGTGGCACTTGACACTAAGAGAATATAAATCAAAAGGATGAAAAGACGAAAAAAGAAACTACGAGACTCTCACTTGTGTTCTCTGTATTTTTGTGCAGCAATGTTTGACTTCCATGACTGTCTTCTACTTGTATATTGTTTAATTCTACTTAGAGTAAAGTTTTTTTCGTACATACTAGTGCTATTCGACGGCACTAACGTCCCTTTTGCTGGGGGCGCTACATCTTTAAATGGATGTCTGTGGTTCTATAGCAGGCAGTGTTGGTCACAGCTAGCGGCGCATCTTCCTTTTAGCTGACTTGGTGAGCCCCATTTCATTTTGGGATCCTCTATCATAGTTTATCATGTAGTTTGTATTTTGAGGTATAGCCGGAGCCCTGTTGTCGGTATTTTCATATTACTCTTCAATTGTATTTAGCGGCTCCGTAGATAGGTTGTGGGTGGTATTTGGTATTGGATTGTGTAGTTTCTCGATCTTCTTTATATGATCACATCAGGGAGCGCCTATATGATGATCCACATTTTCTTGTCCTTAAGGACAAAGTTCAGCATGGTGATGCCAGAGATGTGACCATTGATGATGATGGGGTGATGCGGATGCAGGGCCGGATCTGTGTGCCCAATATGGATGTGCTTCGGGAGTTGATTCTGGAAGAGGCCCATAGCTCGCGGTATTCCATTCATCCGGGTGCCGTGAAGATGTATCAGGATTTGAGGTAGCACTATTAGATGGAGAAGAATAAAGAAAGACATTGTGGGATTTGTCACTCGGTGTCTCAATTGTCAGTAGTTGAAATACGAGCATCAGAGATCAGCGGATGGATATTCCCGAGTGGAAGTGGGAGAGGATCATTATGGACTTTGTCATTAGATTTCCATGGACTTTGAGAAAGTTTGATGCTATTTGGGTGATTGTAGATCAACTGTGTGAGCACGTGATTTTTGCCCTATATGAATTATTCCCAAAAATTCAAACAAAATGATTTCTTTCATTATTTTGCAATTTTGTTTTATTGTTTGCATTTTATCTATGCATTTTAATTTATATGGAAAATATAAAAATACACTTGGAATTTGTTTAGGATTTAATTTCACATGTTAGGATTAATTAGTAGTTAAAATTGCTTTAAAATAGAGAAAATAACAAAAATGGTGCTTTTTGGCATTTATAGTTTTAATTTGTTTCAGTTTGCATTTAAATTAGGAATCAGTATAATTCGCAAATAAGTAGTGTAATTTTAGATTCAATTTGGTTTTGGTTTTAAATTTAGTGTTTAATAAAATCAGAAAAAATATAAATACAAAATGAAAACAAAGAAATAAAAAAAAAGAAAACAAAAGAAAACAATAAAAGAGAGTAGGCTTCCTTAATAAAATACCCGAATTGGGCTAATATTAATCATCTATGCCCCAGCCCAAACCAACACACCCATTTCCCCATGCCCAAACCCGTTCCCCACCCGGCCTGCCCCCTAGAGCCAAACGATCTCGTTTAATCAAGGCTTAATCTTGGCCGTCGATGTTAACTAATCAAATGGCCAGGAACTGGGGATCACATAATATAAAACGGTCGGATCCCACTCACTCCCCCCCGTATCTTCGTCTCCAGACCCCTCCTAGACCCAAACCTAATGCCGCCTTATGCCGCCGCCGGAAATTGCCTCACGGCGGCGGCCCGTCTCCAAACCACTCCAAAAATACACCCCTTACTCCTCTCTTCATCCTCTATCCAAATCCACCATCCGTTTCTCTCAACCACACCCAGAAGTCGTCAAATATCGGATCGAAAATTTTTCGGCCAGAGTAACGCAATCACCACCAAATTAACACCGTATAACCGGCGTGACATCCTCTATCAGACCCCCCAGGTCCCGTCCCTCGAACATGGATGGAACTGCTCGAATGTTAGTTTAAGTTTTCCGGCCAAAACCCTAGTTGCACCAAATTACTCTGAATTGATACCACATGGTCCCCGAGCTTCCCTCATGAAGAATTTATGGTCAATAACACTCAAACCTCATTGGAATCGGTCAAATGTTGAATCTGAAAATGGCCGGCTAGTTTCCTTAGGTTTCTTAGTGTTTCTTCTTAATTAATTAGTTGTTTTAATCAATTTAAGTCTAGTTTTTATTCATTTTCTGTTCTTCTGTGCTATTTCTAATTTTTAATTTGGGTCAATTCTGATATATGCTTCGTTTTACGTCTGTTAGTTTAAATGTTCAAATGATAGTTAATTAGTTAAAGTAATTAGTTGTTAGTTTAGTTGGATTTGATTCAGTTTCGATCTAGCTGTTTTCCTTCTGATAACAGTGTGGTCATTTGGTTGCAATTTGATTACTAGCCGTTCAATAATTAATAATTAGTAACTGTGTTGAATTAGTTAAGTAATTGAGTTAAATTCCTTTGATGCATGATTTTGTTTCTAAATTCAGTGTTTTTTTCAATTAGCTGTTAGGATTAGTTCAATTAGGTTGGTTATAGCTGAATAAATCAGACTTTAATTAGTTGTAGGGTTTGGGTCAGTTAACTGGGGTAAGTTAGTGATTTATAGACCAAGTCAAGGACAAAATAGGTAATTCAAGGGTAGGGAATTTAGCAAGAATCTCCTAGATCCTTCTAGATAAGGGTACAACTAGACTTTTAGGAAGTTTAATACACTTACTTGAGCAACAAGTCAATAGCTAAGGGACTATGTGGGTAAAACTGAAATTTATAAGAGGGACTAAAAAGGAAAATAGGAAATCTGAGGCTTGCCCTAATTTGTGCCTATAAAATGGCATGCCCTTTGCCTTCACTCACAAGTTTGGAACCTCTGAATATTCCCCCTACTTTCCACCAGTTTTTTAGCTATAATTTGAATTTCAAAATCTCTCCTAGATCTAAAAATCCAAAAACAACAGAAAACTTCCAAAAAAAAAAAAAATATCAGTACATTGATCTTCCTTTGATCATTTTATTTTAAAAGTTTAGCTCTTAATTCAATTGGTCAGCTCACTTGGCATTAAAATTAGCTTAGATTTCTCTGTTCCTGTTCTGCACTTGAATTTAATGCAATTGATGGTGTTTTGGGGTTCATCCGAGTTGTTCCTGGATGTTTTTGACTGCTGAGAGTGTTCTGTAATTTCTTAGTTCAATTTCGAGTGAACTTGAGGTCAAACAAGCTCGTTTTGATCAATTAGCTTCTGTTGAATTTCTAAATTCATTCCTGGGCTTTTGAGAAGTTGTTTTAATTCAAAATTTACTCCTATTGTGGCTGGTTGTGGTTTGTTGATTTTGTCACCTGCTACTGCTGAATTCTCCTTTTGTCTATTTGACTCACACTTCAGGTACACATCTCAACATTTCTCGATGTAGCTGTTTAAACCAAAATGAAATAGAGCAATTTCACATTCTCTGCTTCCTGACATGTGCTCATTTGAATGAGGTGTAGATAGTTAGATATATTAGCTTACTTGTGTGTATAGCTTAGTGTTGGTTTATAATGCCGTGCATTTTGAAATATAAGACTGTTATAATTGGACTGTATATCTATTAATTTTTAGACTATTATTGTGAGTTGAATGCCTGATTCGTCTTCAGTAGTTATAAAACAGTTTTAAAATGGCTTTGTGTTTCGGTAGCTGCCTTCAGTAGTTCAACTCTTCTAATCCAAAAATAATTGGGCTATTTGTGAATTTAAGCAGTTAACCCGTTCGTGTATAGGTTTACATGCATGACTATTGTTGTTAAAACTCAATCCATGTCCAGGTTTGGAACTAGGTATAAAATCAGCATTGTGGCTTAGACTATTCAATAGTTTAATCGATAATCAGTTAATACGTGGCTTTCAAAATAATCTCAATAGTTTTGTGAATTAAAAATGAAGTTTTATCGTTGGATTCTACTCGTCGTCCGATTACTCGCTTTGGCATTGTATAAGTGTTGTATATGATAATTCTCCTGCTGATCTCATCTCCTTGTGTGAATGACTGTAGAGCTGGTATCCAAACCAGCGTAAGTAGTTAAAAGCCAATTCTAAAACTAAAATTTCAATATTTGGTTAGTAATCATGCTAGGTAATCATCTTGGGCCTATTGATCTGTAAGGCCCCGTGAAATCCCTACTAAAAAAAAACCGGATCCTGTGGTGCCAAGTTAGGATCATGTGTTAGAAACTAGTAACTTGCTCGCCGCGGCACGGACCTTTTTGGATTGAATAATGTATTAAAAAGTCAAGAATAAGTTTCCAGAAAAAAATGCAAGAAATGCAGTCCATAATGCGGTCGCATAATCGAAATGCGGACCGCATACGTACCGCAGAGTGAGGCAGAACGTTGGTTAAAATTGAAGTCAGTTATGCGGTCGAAATGCGGTCGCATAATCAAAATGCGTACCGCATAGTCGTCGCATATTTTCCTTTGAATTTGCGAAGGTCAGTTCTGCGGTGCACTTTGCGACCGCAGAACATGAATGCGGACTGCATTCTTACCGCCGACTGAGTCAGAACGTGTGGTTTTTGGGAGGCATTCTGCGGTCCATTATGCGGACCGCATGTTCATTCTGCGATCGCAAATGCGACCACATAGGTGACTCGGGGCTCCAATTTTTCTAATTTTCAACTCGACCTCCCCATCGATATAAGGGACATTATAGCTCATTTTGAGCATGTTCTATGAGATTTTAGAGAGAGAGAGGGTCTTAAAGGGTAAAACACCACCCATCAAATTATCTTTAATCCTTGCCAAAACATTGAAGAAAATCAAGAGAAGACACCAAAATCTTCATCCCAAGAGGTAAGGCTCCATCACCTCAGCTCATATTTGTATACTTAGCCATATGAGGTCATTAGGGAAGTAATTCATGGGTATGAAAATGAATCTCTTGCATGCATACCACCATAGAGTATTGGAAAGTAGTAAAATTAAAAAAGAGGCAATTGGTTATACAAAATGATAGAAATTCCTCACAAAAAGGGGCCTAAGGTCACAATGCACCTTTAGTGTTTGACGTTATGCTCGAACCAAGCTAGAACTTCAGTTTCGTCTCGAATTCTATATTTAACTTGAAATTCTTGCTCAATAGATCGAAGCGCAAAGAGTTCCGCAAAATTTGTAAAAGAATAAGGAAAAGCTTTATTGAGGTATGTATGGCTAAAACCCTCTTTTATTAGAAATCGAGCTCTGTTGGTGCTTACGAACGTGTGGTAAGGTCGTACTAGTGAATGTATCGATTGTGGCTTTGTGTTAATTGATTTGCAATTATCTACATGTTTACATGACATGTGTGCCTCAATATGTATAACATACCAATCTTGATAATTAGATAATGATGAAAAGAACAATTATATATTGAAATATTTGGGCTATAAGATGACAATGAAACAAAGAATTATTCATGCTAGCTATGTGCTCACTATTTGTGATTGCAACTGGAGTTATCTTTGATATATGTGTATATTATCATAACTTGTAAAACGAATGTTGGAAAGGGAAAACGATGTGATGGTGGTGGCCATGAGTGCCCAGGAATTGTTATGATATGTGTGGAATAAAGATTTGAAGGTGTTGACAAATGAGAATCGAGTAATGCCTCCAAGAAGGTGACCTAGCCGATCGGGTCATGATCGGACACCATGCCGTACATATGGTGGTAATGTGATAATATTGAATTCCGAAAAAAGGAAATGAATTATTGATTGAGAGTAATGCCTCCAATGAGGTGACTTAGCTGGTCGGGTCGTGATCGGACTCCGCTCGAGATGGCAGTGGTAATGAGAACAGTGGTGAACATGTGACAGAAATGCCCTATTCTATGTTGTGGAAATTGTATGAAAGATTATATGAATTACTTCTTTGATTTGCCCATATTATTTACTTGCATCTGTTTGATAGTTCTTTCTAGTAAAATGGTGTTTAGTTATACATACCAGTACAATTCAAATGTACTGACATCCCTTTTGCCGGGGGCACTACATTCGTGTTATGATTGTAGGTAGATCTATAGCAAACACTCCAGTCCACCGGCAGTAGCACCTCCTCTACTTTCCGTCAGCTGTATTGGCGATCCCCTTTCCCCTCGGGGCCCTGCGTGGCTTATGCCGCTATTCTTCCCAGAGTCTTATTTTTTTTTGTATTTGTATAAGGTATAGACGGAGCCTTGTTGCCGGCATTTGTGTATTATTCTTCAGTTATATTTAGAGGCTCCGTAGACAGGTTGTGGGTAGCGTCGAGTATTGAAAATTAAAATAGAAATATTGATGTTTGGCAATGAT
>MU708560.1:217040-240474 GCA_026770625.1 Nicotiana glauca | reverse complement strand
TAATAATTAACCACGTTAGTATTGTTAAAAGTAACCTTCTATGTCTCTTGGCATATAACCTCATGAAATGCTCCGCTCAGCACATTAATGGATTTCTGAATAACTCCAGCCTGATCGTGAACTCTGTTGTTCCTCACTATATTAGATCCAATGGGTATTGTAAATTGAGACGAGTCAAAGATGGAGCTTCACAGTGTGATCATATGTATATTGCATAGGTAATTTTATGGTCAATTTATGATGACACATCTTAAGGTAATCGTTGAAGGTCATCAAGGGTTTAGTGGGAGTGTTCGCCTAGAGCCCTAGAGTTTGGACGGTGAGCAGACTATTTTCAATGTTTTCCCTTAAAAATGTATGTGAGTTGATAATAAAGTTAGCACAAGTTTATTCCACAATAGGCCGCACTAGGAGTATGAAGTGTTCCCAGGGCTGTTGCCATATATTCTATGAATTCACATGTCTATGTTTAAGAAAGTAAGTGGAGATCAATTGTGTATCATTCTGGTGGAAATTATCAAAATTGAAGATGGTGATAGTTAGCTTATGCGAGATATCTAGTTGCTATCCTCGCTAACTAAGTTTAGGGGTCGGAATTGTTCATGTGAATGTATTCTGGCGACGTCTGTTGATATAAGAGGCCATTGAAGGCCGAGAGTATTGTGAAGATAAAAATATTTTCTCTCGATTGCATAGCAGTGGGTTTTGATTTGAAAGGTACCTTCTAGGTGTTATGATTTAAAAAATGCGCAGTCCATGCCCAGGTATCATCGTGACAAAGTAGTATTTGTAATGCCGAGATCCTTTTCATCGATGTATAATATTGTGGTGATTTATCAAGTTGAGGAAGCCACTTGGAAAGCAGAAGATGAAATGAAAGAAGAATATCCCCATTTGTTTGAACAAGTCTAGTAGCGATCGTGCGAATTTTTATCTCTAAGCAAACTGATGTTGTGTTCCATTTGGTGTAAAAGCACCCCATATATCCCCTAAATGCTTTACTATTGAAATTCTTCAAGATGTGCCAAAAATTGTATGTGTTGTGATTATTTGAGTCATGTGCCTACCCCTTCTGGTAAATGAAAGATTTGTAAGAACTCCGGTAATAAGTGAATGATTAATGATAGTATAGGGTGGTAATGATTAATTTACGTGAGTATAGTGAATCGAAGAGGTTAAAGCATATGGGATTCATTGTAGTAATCAAACAATGTGCAAGAACGTGTCAAGTGATTGAATATGAGCAACTGTTGAGGAAATGAATTGTATACCAGTTGTAGGGATGATAGGAGTTATGTAATGGTTCTTGGAAATGTGTTTCGGAGGCTCTTTGACAGGTAGATATGTCCAGGAAACTCTGGCGAAATTTTTCTAAAAATATGGGAGTTAGTAAAAATTTTGAGAGTCTGCATATCCTATTTTTCAAACCAACTGATTTTCAAAAATCCTCATTCGAGGACGAATGATCTTAAGGGGGGAGGATGTAAGGCCCCGTGAAATCCCTACAAAAAAAAATCGGATCCCGTGGTGCCAAGTTAGGATCATGTGTTAGAAATTAGTAAATATGCTTGCTCGCCGCGGCACGGACCTTTTTGTATTGAATAATGTATTAAAAAGTCAAGAATAAGTTTCCAGAAAAAAAATGCAAGAAATGCGGTCCATAATGCGGTCGCATAATCGAAATGCGGACCGCATACCTGCCGCAGAGTGAGGCAGAACATTGGTTAAAATTGAAGTCAGTTATGCGGTCGAAATGTGGTCGCATAATCAAAATGCGGACCGCATAGTCATCGCATATTTTCCTTTGAATTTGCGAAGGTCAGTTCTGCGGTGCACTTTGCGACCGCAGAACATGAATGCGGACCACATTCTTACTGCCGACTGAGTCAGAATGTATGGTTTTTGGGAGGCATTCTGCGGTCCATTATGCGGACTGCATGTTCATTCTGCGATCACAAATGCGACCGCATAGTTGACTCGGGGCTCCAATTTTTCTAATTTTCAACCTGACCTCCCCATCGATATAAGGGACATTATAGCTCATTTTGAGCATGTTCTCTGAGATTTTTAGAGAGAGAGGGGGGGTCTCAAAGGGTAAAACATCACCCATCAAATTATCTTTGTTCCTTGCCAAAACATTGAAGAAAATCAAGAGAAGAGACCAAAATCTTCATCCCAAGAGGTAAGGCTCCATCACCTCAACTCATATTTGTATATTTAGCCATATGGGGTCATTAGGGAAGTAATTCATGGGTATGAAAATGAATCTCTTGCATGCATACAACCATAGAGTATTGGAAAGTAGTAAAATTAAAAAAGAGGCAATTGGGGATACAAAATGATAGAAATTCCTCACAAAAAGGGGCCTAAGGTCACAATGCACCTTTAGTGTTTGACGTTATGCTCAAACCAAGCTAGAACTTCAGTTTCGTCTCGAATTCTCAATTTAACTTGAAATTCTTGCTCAATAGATCGAAGCGCAAAGAGTTCCGGAAAATTTGTAAAAGAATAAGGAAAAGATTTATTGAGGTATGTATGGCTAAAACCCCCTTTTATTAGAAATCGAGCTCTGTTGGTGCTTACGAATGTGTGGTAAGGTCTTATTAGTAAATGTATCGATTGTGGCTGTGTGTTAATTGACTTGCAATTATCTACATGTTTACATGACGAGTTTGCCTCAATGTGTATAACATACCAATCTTGATAATTAGATAATGATGAAAAGAACGGTTATATATTGAAATATTTGGGCTATAAGCTGACACTGAAACAAAGAATTATTCATGCTAGCTATGTGCTCACTATTTGTGATTGCAACTGGAGTTATCTTTGATATATGTATCTATGATCATAACTTGTAAAACGAATGTTGGAAAGGGAAAACGATATGATGGTGGTGGCCATGAGTTCCCAAGAATTGTTATGATATGTGTGGAATAAATATTTGAAGGTGTTGACAAATGAGAATCGAGTAATGCCTCCAAGAAGGTGACCTAGCCGATCGGGTCATGATTGGACACCATGCTTCACACATGGTGATAATGTGCTGATATTGAATTCCAGATAAAGGAAATGAATTATTGATTGAGAGTAATGCCTCCAATGAGGTGACCTAGCCGGTCGGGTCGTGACCGGACTTTGCTCGAGATGGCGGTGGTAATGAGAACAGTGGTGAACATGTGACGGAAATGCCCTATTCTATGTTGTGGAAATTGTATGAAAGATTATATGAATTGCTTCTTTGATTTGCCCATATTATTTGCTTGCATCTGTTTGATAGTTCTTTCTAGTAAAATGTGTTTAGTTATACATACCAGTACAATTCAAATGTACTGACGTCCCTTTTGCCGGGGGCGCTACATTCGTGTTATGATTGTAGGTGGATCTATAGCAGGCACTCCAGTCCACCGGCAGTAGCACCTCATCTACTTTCCGTCAGCTGTATTGGCGAGCCCCTTTCCCCTCGGGGCCCTGCGTGGCTTATGCCGTTGTTCTTCCCAGAGTCTTATTTTTTTTGTATTTGTATAAGGTATAGCCGGAGACTTGTTGCCGGCATTTCTGTATTATTCTTCAGTTATATTTAGAGGCTCCATAGACAGGTTGCGGGTAGCGTCGGGTATTGGAAATTAAAATAGAAATATTGATGTTTGGCAATGATGTATATAAGTTTATAACTTGTAATACCCTTAAAGTGGCGAAATGATGTTGCTAATGAAACTGAAATGGAAATCATTAATTATATGTTGATAGAATTTGATTAACGAAGTCCATACCTTATTTAAATATCCGTTGGGTTGGGTAGTATGCATGAAACCTGCCAGGCTTGCTCAGTCGGGTTTACTCGGTTGAGCGCCGGTCACGCTTCTCGGATTTTGGGGCGTGACATGATCAATTCTCAAACCCATAACATTAATCCATTGACTCAATCAGCTGATTATAGTTCCATATTCATGGGTAAATTGTTGAGGCCCAAATGAAGACTGGAGGCTTAAATAATTACTGAAAATTGTAGGACATAATTGATAAAAGGAAAAATGAAAGGGAATAACACAAATCTGGGCTTTGGGGTTAGGTAGCAGGTCCAAACTAAAAGGCTTGCCCTTTTGTTTGAACCTGGACTTGAACTTGAAGCCCGAATTCTTATTATTAATTAGCTAGGACTTTTTCTTTTATCATTAGAGTCAAATAAAAATAGAAAATCATAGTTACTTTAGGACTTGCCATTTAAATAAAAATGAGACGAGCCTCGCCGCACAAAACATATAAATTGCGGGGCCCACATTAAATGCTTATATCAAAATATTTAGAATTCGGGCGGGCCGTTTAGTGAATTTCACGGTTTCCCGCAAAGATAATAACACGCTAGCCATTTTAGATATGCGTTTTTAATAATTTTAACTTCTTAAGTACGGGTGTGCATTCCATGCGACCCAAATCCAAATCCCAAAACGTTGAATAGGAATGTATCGAGGATCCGGGTGCATTTCATGTGACGTGATCCGAAAACACGTTCTTAAACGACGTTCACTTTCTTAATAATTGACTAAAAGCGGTAAATAATTCTAAAATTGCACTATAGGTTTAACATCTATTAAAATCAGATTCTAGCCAAATATAGCAGTTGAGCGATCGTGCTAGAACCACGGAACTCGGGAGTGCCTAACCCCTTCTCCCGGGTTAACAAAATTCCTTACCCGAATTTCTGGTTCGCGACTGTAATACAGAGTCAAACCCTTTCCTCGATTCGGTATTCGAATCGGTGACTTGGGACACCATAAATCTCCCAAGTGGCGACTCTGAATCTCTTAATAAACGAATCCCGTTTCAATTGTCCTTTAATTGGAAAAACTCCTTTTATCATACCCTATCGGGGGTGTAGTAGGAAAAAGGAGGTGTGACAGCTCTGGCAACTCTGCTGGGGACCAAACCCAGAACTTCGGTTCAGGGTTTAAGAATTCGAGCTTAGAATAATCGTTATGTTTGGCTTTATCTAATTTTCCTACATGTTTCATGCTAAATATGCTAAATGTGCTAAATGCTATACCGCTTTGATATTATCTGAACTGTATATAAACTGTGGCGAAACCCTTCTCTTCTTACCTCCGGGGATGTGCTTACTGGTTGATACTCCCTATTCTGTTAGTGTCATACCCTGAAATAAGAAAGAGGCTCGGACAAGTTACTAAGCCGGACGATCTTGCGGGTCCTCGGCACATAGCCCCCTCCTCGACTCGAGTTATCCGCTCGGGTACATAGTCTAGGACATATACCTAGGTTTTGAACCTAGAATAACTTGACTTCATGACGGATCCCTAGTAGGAACGCTTATTTGCATCACGTGCATTTGCCGTAAGGGACTCAACACAGGGGTTTGGTCCGTCTAGGACAGGTAACCTGAAATGAAAAAGACCATCCTGATGCATCTCACGTGTTGCATGTGCATTTATTTGTCTCAGACTTGCATGCTGACCGGCTTTGGAGTATTTGGAAAAATTGAAAAAGAGAGAAATAGCAGTGTAGAGAGTTAATTATCCGTTTTAGAAAAATAACCAATGTCAAAATAATGTCGAAACTCTGCCGAATTTTTGAGAAAAATGAAAAAAAATAAAGAAAAGGGAAAAGAAAATTTGGTTTCAAAAAAATAAATGGTTTGCTTTATTAGTCAAGAAAAAGAAAAAAAACTAAAGAGTTTTATTTTCAAATAGTTTGTTGAAAAAGAAAATACAAAAAGAGTATTGTTTTCCGAAATAGTGTATTTGTCAATGAAAAAAGTGTCTCGCTTTCGAAAATAGTTAGCTTTATTGGCCCAAACTACGCAGGTTTGATTCTCACCGGACGTGAGATACGTAGGCAACCCTCATCGGGTCCAACCTCCCATTTGCAAAAATAGCCCAAAACAACAAAAATTTTAATATTATCATGAATAAGTCGGGCGATGCCATTCTTGTAAAAAATAAGCCGAATGTCCCTTAAAACGGGCACCGGAAGGCTGATTTTGCAAGAACATCCATGTTAGGTCATTTTTAACGATTAGCAGGCACATCCTTAAAATCCTCTTCTTGAGGTGCTGAAAGGCCATATCTGCAAAACTGGCTATTTGTTTTAGATTAGAAATTTGATAAATAACAGTGTCATTTTTTCTTTCTAGGTCAAATAAGTGATTAAATCACCTTAATAAATGTGCAGGATGCGCACGATTCAAAATGAACCTTTCTCAATCATGAATAAAATCCCTCTAGAGTTGCGTCTGTGGTAGAACGATCTAGGCAAAGAAAGACAGAGTGAGGTAAATAGATATTTGAAAGGGCTTACTGGTTTGTTAGAGATTGTGCCTCGGGGAGACATCATCAGAGCATTGGTCACGTGTTGGGACCCGGCAAACAATGTCTTCCATTTCTCAGACTTTGAACTCACCCCGACCTTGGAGGAGATAGCCAGGTACATTGGAAATGATGAGGTACGTTTAAGACAAAAATACCTGGTTGCCCCAAGAACTGTAGCCATACACAGGTTCTTAGACTCACTGAAGATAATCAGGACGGTCCATAATCCGAACTTGGCAAAGGGTTTTTGTACTCCACACTTTTTGTACAACAGATATGGCCACATAGGCGGACTCAATAACCCGAAAAGCAAGATATGCAGCAAAGGAAACCGTCAAAAATGGGAGGAACATAGACGTCTTGCTTTTATGGTGGTCTTTTTGGGGCTTTTGGTATTCCCAAGGAAGGATGGTAACATTGACATAAAAATCGGTGGGGTCGTCAGCACTTTAATGACTCAAGCCAAAAGTACTCTCGCACCCATAATAGTGGCTGAAATCTTCCGTGCTCTTACAACCTGCAAAGCCGGAGGAGACTTCTTTGAGGAGTGCAATCTATTGTTGCAAATGTGGATGACCGAACACTTGTGCCATCATCCTCAGTTCCTGAGTTATGGGTCTATAGAGAAAACCTGTATAGAGGAGTTTTATACGAGGATTAAAGGGGTCAATTTGCGTGAAGGATTCACGAGCAGGACAATATACTTCCAGTCTCTCACGGATAGTCAAATAGAGTGGATGTTTGGATGGCTGCCTATTGATGAAATCATGTATATGGCAGCGGCTGGGTCGCATTTTCTCTTGATGGGACTTAAGAGCATCCAACCTTACGCTCCATATCGGGTTTTAAGGCAGCACGGGAGGTGCCAAATATTTCCAAAAGACTGCGATCTTAGTACTCAGGTAATTGAGATTAGCCCTGACGGATAGTTTCCTGAAGCAAGAGTCCGCCAGATATGGAATGAATGTCAATACTTAAAAGCAAATACTTGCGTGCGGGATCGGGCCAAAGGCGAAGTGTCGCCAGGATACCTTGCTTGGTATAGGAGAGAACATGAGTACGAGAGGCCAGCTAAAAGACCACACCTCCAGGAGTTTGCCGAATCAACGAAAGAACAGTAGGCCTGGTTAGCCAAAGAAAATGCATACAGGGCCAAAATAGGAGAATTGTAAAAGCGGGTCCAAGACTTTAAGTTTGAAAGCAGTATGCAAGCCGCAGTCGACAAGGGGGAGAAGAAGAAATTGGCCAAAGAGAATGAAGCCTTACGAGCCCAGATCCAAAAGATGAAAATAGCAGCCGAAAACCCCGTCAGGAGTGCCAAAGATGCAAAGCTTATAGAAAACCTAAGGCCCAAAGTGAATAACTACAGTTTTGACCTCAACAAAGCAGAAAGAGAATTAGCCGGGATTCGAAAACAATTTGCCAAAAATGCGGAAGAACGAGCTCGCATGGTTAAACAGTTGAAAGAAGAATATGATAATGAGGTCGCGGGATTAAGAGCAAAGGTCATCGCCACAAAGAATAAAATGATCAAACAGGTAAAAGAATTCAAGATTGAAAGAGAGAATTGCTACGCGGCATTGGCACAATTAGAAATGGACTTGCACCAACTCGAGGAACAAAATTAGGTAGCCGAGATTGGAGGCTAGAACCCAACAGATAGGGCGGTTGCTTCAGGAAAAGGGCAGAATTAGAGAGAGAATCTTAACCGTTGCTCACAACATTACTAGGAAATGTTAGGTGTGCGAAAACATGACTCGCACCACCTTCTTTGCGTCGGTGATGATATTTGTGAAACATATAATGAGCGACTTGGACAGACTTCAGGAGGAACTTGCATATAGGCCCGTGGTGAGACCAAATGATGTCCCGCAGGTACTAAGAGCTTTAATGTATTCATGATTGTCATTTGAGTCTGTATTTCTTTTTCATGTCAATTGTTTGCGTCCGTATTTTTCTTTTCGCTAATAGTCTGCCAATTGATTGAGTCTGTATTTCCTTTTGATAGAATAGTTGATGGTGGAGTCTATAGTTCATCTTTTCATCAGAGTCTAATAGTGTGAGTCCTTGTAAGAGAAGTATTTGCTATCAATAAAATTGAAAATCCCAAATATTTGCTTCCATTTTACATTCATTTGCATGAACTACGCTTGGTCTGATTCATGCGGGGTCATGATACGTAGGCAATCTTCATAGGATTCGACCGCAACCAAATGAAAAAGGAAAAGAAAATAAGAATAAAAATAAGAGAGGAGAAAAAGGAAAAAGAAAATAGCGAAAAACAAGAAAGAAAAGAGAGAAAAGAAATCGAGGGAGCGAGAGAATCGAAACAAACAGAAAATAAAGGCAAGAATTGAAAAGGAGATAGAGATAAGAAAGGAAAAGCAAGAAAAGAAGGAAAAACAAAAAAGAAAAAAAGAAGGAAAGTGGCCATTAGAAATAAAAGTCGGGATGATACGAGCAGCCGAGCAAATGCATAATAGAATCCGTTAACCTACTTAGGTGCATTCTTTCCCCAACGTGCGGTTATAAAATTTGCTCATTCCCTAACCATTAACCATGCTGTTGTTGATGTTGAGTTCAGGTAGGCGGTTAGTTGTCTGGCATTCTGGCAACCCATTCCTACAACACCTGATAAAAAAATAAGCTGAAAATGACAGGCCAGGAATCCGATACCAGTATTGTGGACCCGTCAAAGGAGGTAGAGGTGATGGATGTTAACACAGTGAGGGAAGAAATGCATAAGTTGAGGCAGCAAATGGCTAAAATGCATCAGGCTTGGTCTAAGGGTCAACCGATGCTAGTTTATCCTGCCAATCCAGCCTACATCCCACCTTTGGCTCAGTCTTAGGAGCCTCCTACTGTGAATTCGTCTCCAACTTTCCCATTCTACCAATAGAATTATGGCACCACCTCATATCCTCCCCAAGCTCCACCACCCAAACAAAACCCTCATCCACCAATCACCCAAGTCTTTGTGGCGCCTCCACCTGCCATACTACAAAGATTTTCCAGCAAGCCATTGTTTCAGGCTAACGACAGCCAGTACTATCCTCCTGAGCCTACCTTTAAAATTCCTGAGCCATATTCTTACACCCCTCACTTTGAGCTCCCAGTGGAAACTGAAAAGTCGATTAAAAAACTGGAGCAGGAAGAGATGATTCGAAAAGTAAAAAGCCTGGAGCAGTCCTTCAGGAACATGAAAGGGTTGGGTGGCCAAGTTAGTGTGGCTTATAAAGATTTGTGTCTATTACCAGATGTTCAGTTACCCGTAAGGTTCAAAATGCCTAAATTTGATCTATATGACGGGCATGGTGACCCTGTGGCCCACCTGAAGGGATTTTACAGCAAAATGAGAGGGGCGGATGGGAAAGATAAGTTACTGATGGCGTACTTCAGCCAGTGTCTGAGTGGTTCTGCTTTGGAATGGTATACACGATAGGACCACGGTAGGTGGTATACTTGGGATGACTTGGCACAAGCGTTCGTCTGCCATTTTTAGTACAATCTAGAAATTGTTCCAGACCGTTTGACAGACGTTGATGCTAATTCTACATCCAATAAACATATTCCTAAACATTTGTTAAGCATAGTTAAACTAATCACCAGACAATCAACTTAAACTCATAGTGTAACCATTCTAATAATTTTAACTAGAAGTCCTGTGTACAGTCCTCTTAAGCAATTACATATCAATAGCTGGAATTATAACAATCATGTAAAAGCTAATTATGAAGGGAAATTCATCCAACTAAAACAACAGTAGAACTGCATTAGACTGATTGAACATGAGAAGGTCTTCATTTCACGTTTAAGCTTGGAGATTATATGACATGTACCTGGAATTAAGTCACAGGAGGAGAGGAATCAGAATCAACAGTAGCAACCGTAATAGCAGCAAATTAGACTCAGATCAACCAGAAACACATTCCAACACAGCCCGAAATGACTTATAAACAACATCAATGGCAAATATCCAAAACAAACTCGACTGAACTAAAATACACCCCAAAATGGAATCAATAAACTTCAATACAGCTTCACAGACTAGATATGGTGAGAATCAATGCCTTGAGCTCAAATTTTACCTAGAAAGTGCAATGTAACAGTGCTTTTATTAATTTTCTATTGTATTTTTGTTGGTTTTTGGATTTTTTGGGGCAGAATCTGAGATATAATTCATAGTGTTATTTGAAAATAGCTACAACTTCAACAACTAGAGATGAATTTTGAATTTATATGGATTTGAGGTTCAAATTTTGGGATCAGATCTGCAGAGGGGTTTTGGGGGAATTTTTTTGGGGTTTTTAAACTTAGAGGGTTCAAAAGTCAGATGCCAAAATCTGTTAAAAGTCCCCTAATAATGGCAGAAACTGCCTTATTTATAGAGTTGTAAAGAAAGGGAAAATTACTTTTCAGTGTTTTCCAAATCAGTCCCTCTTTTTCTGACTTGTTAAATAAATTACTATACTTAATTTTGTAAATCTTGCATTACAGCCCCATCTAGAAGATTCTAGATAATTCTACCATGTTCTTACGCCTTTGTTATACCCATCCTGCCCTTACTTCTATTTAAAAACTGCTAAACTACCCTTTCATGTTCCCAAAATACCCTTACTTCTCTATATTTATTACAGCTAAACCATTTTCTCTTTCCCAATCTACCCCTAGCTCCTTAATCTTATTACCATTACCCCATTTCATACCCAAAACTGCCCCTACTGCTTAAGGTTTATTACCAAAGTTACTAACAGCTATAACCAAATTTACTACTAAACAATTAAGGATATATCTAACAACAATTAACAGAATTAACTATTAGTAAATCCACTCAACAATTTATCAAATTAAATTCACTGATTTTCAAAACAGAACAAAACAGATTCACAAACGAATTTAACTAATCACAACAAGTAATTCCTATTTACC
Source organism: Nicotiana glauca (assembly GCA_026770625.1). Classification (NCBI taxonomy): domain Eukaryota; kingdom Viridiplantae; phylum Streptophyta; class Magnoliopsida; order Solanales; family Solanaceae; genus Nicotiana; species Nicotiana glauca. The sequence goes on along the minus strand of MU708560.1, from coordinate 229,222 downwards.
CTAATTAGTCTAACAATTAATACTAATTAACAGCATCTATTAACGAATTAACTATTAGAGCAAACTAATTAAAATCAGGAGTAATCAATTAACTGCTAGTTAACAGACACAACCAAATCAGAACTTAGGTAATCAATTAACGAGATTCAAAAAACCACTCAAACAATGAAGAATCCAATTAATAGAAAACTTTAGTTACTAATCAGGTTTTTTAAACAATCAAAACCCTAGAACTAAGTATAACAGTATGAACATAAATCCAAACCTAAAACTATATCATTTTTATAACGAATTAACAACAAGAAGAGAATCATGGATATGCAAACCAAATCAGAAACAGAAAAAGAATCAAACGCTTAGCTTTTTTATTCTCCTTTTTTCTTTATTTTCTCTTTCTCTCTTTCTTTCTTCTGTTTTTCTTTTCTTCATTTTCTTGATTTTCCTTGGATATCATTTTCTTGGATCTTTTTACTTCAGGCAGACCTTCGAGTCTTGTTTTGAACTCTTTCAGTGATTCCTTCGGTTAAAGACCCTTAGAATAGGGGCTAGGGTATCTAAGGGATGCTATGGGATGGTTTTGGAGTTATGGTGTTCGCCGGAGTAAGGTTCCTGCGACACTTGAATGAATATTCGAGGCAATCCGGTCTGTTTCGAAGGGAGCTGGTTATGGGGGGTGGAAGAGGACAATGAGATGGTCGTATGGTGTAAAGGGGGTGGTGATTGGTTAAAGTACCGTTGCCCGCCGGTAGGGTTCCGACGGGATTTAGAGGCGGCTCTGGTTTGGGGTCAGGGACGATAATATGAGAATGAATACAGAAGTTATATGTTTTGATATATTAAACATGTATTGACAGCTTTGCACCGTTGGATCAGATGTCATCAATGATCAATATTAAACGACGCCTAAACGGCGTCGTTTCAAGTGTCCATGGCTGGATCAGGTAACCCTTTTTTGGGCCTGGGTCGTCTGATCTGGTTTTGGGCTTAAGCTTGATAATTATTTGGGCCACTATTCTGAGCTAACCGATCCAAATTTGTTCATGTATTTTGTATTGTATTTTTTCTTTGTGTTTTATCTTTTTGTATTTCATTTCTTTTGTTTATTTTATTTTGTATTTTGTATTTTGTATTTTATTTTCTTTTGTAGTTTCTATTTTTTTATCTATTTTGATTTTATTAAAATTATCAAACTAATTAACTTCTATTTTATGACAATTTCTCAATTAAAAACACAAAAATGCTATATTTTGGTTTTTTTTCTTCTTCTTAGAATTGTTCTAAAAATGATTTAATACCTACTAAATGCGAAATTAATTTCTAAATGCATATTTTGTATTTTTATTTATCACGCGCAAATAACATGCAAACAATCAACACAAAATTCACACAAATTGTAAAGAAAAAGGAAAATTATTTTATTTGAATTTTATGGGAATAACTCATATATAGGGTAAAAATCACGTGCTCACAGGTCCAGTGCAAACATCTGTCCTTTGTCTATGCTGAACAAGTTGAAGGTTGATAACGACAGAGTTCATAAGAACAATATTTGTGTTCGAGGGTTTGATGGTGGGGGTAATGACACAGTGGGTGACCTAATGCTGGAATGGACAATCGAGCCAGTGGAATTCACTATGGAATTCCAGGTATTAGACATGGCGGTTTCTTATAACCTCTTGCTAGGGCGACTATGGATTCATGCTGCCAAGGTAGTGCCATCTACATTACATCAGATGGTTATGTTCGAATGGGACATGCAGGAGATTGTAGTGCATGGTGAAGACAATATGTGTGCTCTAAGTGATTCCATTATGCCTTTCATAGAAGCTGATGATGACAAGGGGTTGTGGGTTTACCAAGTCTTTAATACAGTCACAGTGGAAAAAATCTCGGAAGGGAAAGGCATTCCAGTTCCTAGGATAATAGCTGCAACTGTCATGGTGGCCTTGGAAATGTTAAAGTATGGTTTCATACCGGGTAAAGGTCTGGATGCTGATCTTTAGGGCATTGTACAGCCAGTCTCTCTTCCCAAGAATCTGGATACTTTTGGATTGGGGTTCAAGCCCACTGCTGCAGATGTAAGGCGGGCTCATAAGATAAAGAAAAGGGCATGGGTTCTTCCTAAGCCAATCCCGCATCTGTCCAGATCTTTTGTCAGGTCGGGTATCAAAAAGCATCTGCTGTCAAAGGTTACCGGGTCATTGATTGGTGCTGATAGAAACTTGGATAAAAGGTTTGAAAGGGTGTTCACTGAGGTCAATATGGTTGAGGTTAGGGAAGGGTCGAGCAAGGCAGATGTGGAGTTCATCGAGCGTGCAAAAGTGAACAACTGGGAAGCTACTCCTCTTCCTACTCGGAGGGAGTCTTGGTAGTGGGTTTAGATTTTCTTTTGTTGTCTGGATTATTTCAGGGTCTGTAATTCAGATATTATGTTCCGTCCAGTTGGATGTGTTAAGACCTGTTATCTTTATATTCAACGAAATGCAATCGTCTTTCTTTCTTCATTCCTAATTTTGTTTCCATTTTCTTTTCTTTTCTGTACAGTTCTTTTTATGCTGATATCAATGATATGACATGCATGAGGAATTTTTGGCCCAGTTTTAATAGCCAATCTAACTCGAAAATAATAATACAAGAAATTGAGTGTGGTGATGAGGTGGAATATGATGATGACGAGGCCTATGAAGAAATTAATAAAGAATTAAGCCACTTTGATGAGAAACCCAAACCGAACCTAAATGACACAAAAGCAGTTAATCTAGGGGACCAAGATAATGTCGGTGAAACTAAAATAAGTGTTCATCTGGGGCCACAACTCAAGGAGGAGATAATCAAAGCGCTGTTCGAATATAAAGATATTTTTGCATGGTCGTATGATGATATGTCAGGTCTAAGCACGGATCTAGTGGTTAACAAATTGCCCACTAATCTGACACTCCCTCCTATCAAGCAGAAGTTGAGAAAGTTCAAAATGGATATAAGTGTAAAGATCAAAGAAGAGATCACCAAGCAGTTCGAGGCGAAAGTCATTCGGGTTACGCGATATCCTACCTGATTAGCCAATGTTGTGCCTGTGCCAAAGAAGGATGGCAAAACCAGGGTGTGTGTTGATTATCGGGATCTTAACAAGGCGAGTCCAAAAGATAATTTTCCACTACCAAACATCCACATATTGATTGATAATTGTTCCAAACATGAGATTGGTTCTTTCGTGGATTGTTACGCGGGTTATCATCAGATCTTAATAGACAAGGAAGATGCAGAAAAGACGGCATTCATCACGCCGTGGGGAACGTACTATTATCGGGTCATGCCGTTTGGTTTGAAAAATGCTAGGGCAACCTATATGAGAGTAATGACAACAATATTCCATGATATGATACACAAGGAAATCGAGGTGTACGTGGATAATGTGATCGTGAAGTCTAGACAGCGGTCTGACCATGTCAGGGAACTAAGAAAGTTCTTTCAAAGGCTTCGCAGGTACAACCTTAAGCTCAATCCTGCGAAATGCGCTTTAGGGGTGCCATCTGGGAAGTTGTTGGTGGGATTTATAGTCAGCCGCCGAGGTGATGAACTAGACCTGTCGAAGATCAAGGCGATTCGGGAATTGCCACCTCCGAGAAACAAAAATGAGGTGATGCGTTTGTTGGGGAGATTGAATTATATCAGCAGGTTCATTGCTCAGCTCATGACAACTTGTGAGCCCACCTTCAAATTGTTAAAGAAGGATGCTGCAGTCAAGTGGACGGATGAATGTCAACAAGATTTTGACAAGATTAAGGAGTATTTGGCCAGTCTACCTGTGTTGGTCCCACCGGAGCCAGGAAGACCCTTAATCCTTTATCAGACGACTTTGGATAACTCATTTGACTGTGTATTGGGTCAACATGACATCACAGGAAAGAAGGAGCAAGCGATTTACTACCTCAGCAAGAAGTTCACATCTTATGAGGTGAAGTACACTCAGCTTGAGAGGACGTGTTGTGCCTTAACCTGGGTAACGCAGAAGTTGAAGCATTACTTGTCATCATATACCAATTATATCATCTCTCGGTTGGACCCACTGAAGTATATTTTTCAGAAGCCCATGCCCACAGAAAGGCTCGCGAAGTGGCAAATATTGCTTACAGAATTTGATATTGTCTGTGTGACCCGGACTACAATGAAAGCACAAGCGGTGGCTGATCATTTAGCCGAGAATCCAGTTGATAATGAGTATGAACCTTTGAAGACGTATTTCCCTAATGAAGAGATAATGCATGTTGAGGAATTAGAACAGGTCGAGAAGCCAGAGTGGAAACTTTTCTTTGATGGGGCTGCCAACACCAAAGGCGTCGGGATAGGAGCAGTGCTTATTTCTGAGACATGGCAACACTACCTTGTTACAACTCAACTTTGTTTCTATTGCACCAATAACATGTCTAAATACGAGGCGTGTATCTTGGGTTTGAGGTGGCTATAGACATGGGTGTCTAGGAAATCTTGGTCATGGGTGACTCGGATCTTTTGGTGCACCAGATTCAGGGAGAATAGGAGACACGGGACTTAAAGCTCTTACCGTACCAGCAGTGTTTGCTCAACGGTTTCAGTCAATAGATTTCAGGCATATTACAAGGATTCATAATGAAGTTGCCGATGCTTTGGCCACTTTGGCATCAATGTTGCATCATCCAAATAAGGCTTATATGGACCCGTTGCAGATTCAGGTCCGAGATCAGCATGCATATTGTAACATGGCGGAAGAAGAGCTTGATGGTGAGCCATGGTTCCATGATATCAAAGAATACCTCAGGATGGGATTATATCCCGCGCATGCCACATGGGATCAAAAGAGAGCGATTCAATGCTTGGCAAGCAGATTTTTCTTCAGTGGAGGAATGTTGTACAAGAGAACTCCAGATCTTGGTTTATTGAGATACATGGATGCTAAACAGGCTACAGTTATCATGACCGAGGTACATGCGGGAGTTTGTGGACCTCATATGAGTGGATATGCATTAGAAAAGAAGATTCTTCGAGCATGTTATTATTGGCTTACTATGGAACGGAATTATATCAGTTTCGTGCGCAAGTGTCATCAATGTCAGGTACATGGAGATTAGATTCACTCTCCACCATATGAATTGCATACAATGTCGGCATCATGGCCTTTTGTTGCTTGGGGAATGGATGTCATTGGGCCGATCGAGCCAGCATTGTCAAATGGGCACAGGTTTATTCTGGTAGCCATTGATTATTTCACTGAGTGGGTTGAGGCAAAAACTTTCAAATCGGTGACCAAGAAGGCAGTGGTCAATTTAATGCATTCAAATATCATCTGTCGGTTCGGAATCCCGAAGGTAATCATCAAGGACAATGGTGCGAATCTCAATAGCCATCTGATGGCGGAGACATGTCAGCAGTTTAAGATCACGCACCGCAATTGCACCCCATATCGTCCTAAGGCGAATGGAGTGGTCGAGGCAGCTAACAAGAACATCGAGAAAATACTTGGGAAAATAGTGGAAGGATCCAGGCAATGGCATGGGAAGTTACCGTTCACACTGTTGGGCTACCTCACTACTGTCCGCACTTTAGTAGGGGCAACTCCTTATTCACTGGTGTATGGCACTGAGGCAGTAATACTCGCAGAGGTTGAAATCCCATCCTTTCGGATTATCGCTGAGGCAGAAATTGATGATGTTGAATAGGTCAAAGCCCGCTTGGAACAATTGAGTTTGATTAATGAAAAATGATTGGCCGCAATATGTCACGGACAATTGTACCAATAGAGAATGGCAAGAGCATATAACAAGAAGGTGCGTCCGCGGAAATTTGAAGTAGGGCAATTGGTGTTGAGACGCATCTTACCTCATTGGCTTGAAGTTGTAAGGCCCCGTGAAATCCCTACTCAAAAACCCGGATTTCCGTGGTGCCAAGTTTTGGATTGAATAATGCATTAAAAAGACAAGAATAAGTTTCCAGAAAAATGCAAGAAATGCGGTCCAGAATGCGGTCGCATAATCGAAATGCGGACCGCATATCTGCCGCAGAGTAAGGCAGAATGTTGGTTAAAATTGAAGTCAGTTATGCGGTTGAAATGCGGTCGCATAATCGAAATGCGGACCACATAGTCGTCACATATTTTCCTTTGAATTTTGCGATGGTCAGTTCTGCGGTGCACTTTGCGACCGCAGAACATGAATGCGGACCGCATTCTTACCGCAGACTGAGTCAGAATGTTTAGTTTTTGGGGAGAATTTTGCGGTCCATTATGCGGACCACATGTTTACTCTGCGATCGCAAATGCAATCGCATATTTGACTCGGGGCTCCAATTTTCTAATTTTTAACCCGACCTCCCTATCAATGTATTCGATATTATAGCTCATTTTAATCATATCTTCTGAGACTTTTAGAGAGAGAGAGGGTCATAGAGGTGGAAAGTGTCTCCCATCAAATTCTCCTTGAGCCTTGCTAAAACATTGAAGAAAATCAAGTGAAGACACCTAAATTTTCATTCCCAAGAGGTAAGATTCATAACCTTAGCTCTCATTTCTACACTTAGATACATGGGGCCAGTAGAGAAGTAATTCAAGAGTATAAGAAAGATATTCTCTACATGAATGTCAAACCATAGGATATTGGAAGGTAGAAAACTAAAAAGAAGGCAATTGGGGGTATAAAATGATAGAAATTCCTAACAAAAAGGGGCTAAGATCACAATGCACCTTTAATGTTTGATGATATGCTCGAACCAAGCAAGAACTTCAGTTTCGTCTGTAATTCTTGATTTAATTTGTAATTCTTACTCAATAGATCGAAGTGCTAAGAGTTCCAGAAATTTGTAAAAGAGTAAGGAAAAACTTTATTGAGGTATGTATGTCTAAAACCCCTTTTGATTAGAAATTGAGCTCCATTGTCATTACAAAAGTATGGTAAGAGTTGAATTGGCTAGTGTATTGATTATCATTACGCATTAATTGATTTGCATACATCTATATATATTCGTGAAGGATGTGCCTCAATGTGAATAATGTACCAATCTTGGTAATTAGAGAATGATGAAAAGCACAGTTATGTGTTAAATTACTTGGGCTATAAGACAACATTGAAACAAAGAACTATTCATGCTAGCTATATGCTCACTTACCTGTGATTTTCCACTTGAATTATCCTTGATATATGTGTCTATGATCACAACTTGTAAAATGAATATTGAAAAGGGAAAACGATGTGATGATGGTGGCCATGAGTGCCTCAGGAATTGTTATGATATGTGTGGGATAAAGGTTTGAAGGTGTTGACTAATGAGAATGGAGTAATGCCTCCAATGAGGTGACCTAGCTGATCGAGTCGTGATCGGACACCATGACGCACACATGTGGTAATGTGTTGATATTGAATTCCGGATAAGGGAAATGGAATATTGATTGAGAGTAATGCCTCCAATGAGGTGACCTATCCGGTCGGGTCATGACCGGACTCCGCTCGAGATGGCGGTGGTATTGAGAATAGTGGTGAACACGTGACAGAAATGCCCTAATCTATGTTGTGGAAATTGTATAAAAGATTATATGAATTGTTTCTTTGATTTGTCCATATTATTTTCTTGTATCTGTTTGATAGTTCTTTCTAGTAAAATGGTGTTTAGTTATACATACCAGTACAATTCAAATGTACTGACGTCCCTTTTGCCGATGGCACTACATTCGTATTATGATTGTAGGTGGCTCCATAGCGGATAGTGCCGATCGTGTGTAGCGGAGAGTTTTTCTACTCGAAGTCTCGGTGAGCCCCTTTTTCTTCCATGGGTCTATATGGTGTCTTTTGTTATTACAACTTTCTACTTTTGAGGTATAGCCGGGGCCTTGTTGCCGGCATAGTTATGCTTATCTGTTGTATCCTTAGAGGCTCCAAAGACACTAGTGTGGGTTATGTACGGGTGTTCGGGGAGTCCACTATATATGTTGTAATCCCAATCTTGTGATCTCTATAAACTGTAACTATTATAGAATCCTTGAAACTAGCTTATATACGGTAAATCTTTGTGATATGAAATGAACCAATGATGTAGTATGCACCATGTATTCTCGTCTAAATTAATGAAAGGCATGGGTTCCATATTGATATTGATTTGGGGCAGAAAGTGTTCGGTAAGGCTTACTCAGTCGGGTTCACTTGACTGAGCGCCGGTCACGCCTCCCGAGGTTGGGGCGTGACAGAAGAAAAAGGAAAGTTCGCCCCGAACTGTCATGGGCCATTTATTGTAACCAGAGTGTTGTTCAACGACGCATTATATCTGACAGATGTGGAAGGGAAATGTATAGAAATGGCTATCAACTCTGATGCAGTCAAGCGATACTACGTATGATTTCTTTGTTTAATTGTACTTTATTGTGTTTGGCATATTTTTGAGACTGAAATGACATAGGCATATTGTTCTGCTATCTAAACACTTTATCCTTTGTTATCCCTTTTGAGCCTCATTTATTTTCTTTCGTACCCCTCTTTCGGAATCAATAAAAACTCGGAAGCCCGAGCAGGGAAAATCAGCAGAGAAATTAAAAAAACAGTCCAAAAGAAAAGAAAAGGAAAAGAAGAAGAAAAGAGAAAAGAAAAGAAAGGGAAAAAAGAGAAAAGAAAAGAAAAAAAAAGAAGAGAAAAGAAATAAGAAAAAAAAAGAAACAGAAAGGGAAATAAATGAAAAGAAAGAAAAGAAAAGTGGAAGAAAGGGAAGATCACAATAACGAAGTAATTTTATGACGTGAACTACGTTTGACTTGATCCCGAAAGGGTACGTAGGCAGCCTGCATTTGAGGTTCAGTCATACCAAAATAAAAATCCAAAAGTCTCCAAGAAAGAAACTGGGGCAGAAGTTGTGGTTGTTGAGGGAAATCGGATTCCGAAAGTTGTAATTTTAACCCATTTTGAAATTGTTTTTGAGCCTTTTATACCGTTCTTTCTAACTCATCCAAAAGCCTACATTATGGTCCAAACAAAGACATTTTGATCAGTCTTTGAGAAATGCTAAGTCAAGCAGGTAAAGGTAATTCATGACAGGGGCAACACTCTGGTTCAAGCAAGAAAATCAAAATAAGAGAGTCTTATTGGTGAAAACCCTCACGGGCACCATAAGGCAACAGGAGCTGAGAGAAATAAAAATGAGAGTCTTATTGGTGAAAACCTTTACAGGCACCGTAAGGCGATAAGAGTTGTGAGAAATGAGAGTCTTATTGGGGAAAACCCCCACGGGCACCTTGAGGCGAAAGTGAGTTTAAGAAGTGAGAAAGGTCTGTTGACGGAAAACTGTTCGAGTCACCGCAGGATGAACGAGGTCAAGGTTTGGGTAAAGTAATCCAGTGATGGAAATTCCGGGGCAACAAAGTATGGCAACTGAAAGCTCGTTAGTTGGACAGATTGGGCCGATTAGTCCGAAATGCATGTCATGACCATTGGTACCAGCTGCTCCTGTCAGATGATTTTCTTTTTCTTCCCTTTTAGCAGTCATCTGGTTTTGGATTCTTCTTATCCTTAACTCATAAAATCATTGCATTTCATTTCTTTTGAGGGCTCTGTTTGTATAAAATGTTTCGATGTCAGTATTTTTCAAAACAAGTAGGAAAGGATTTCAAAGCTCACTAACAGCTTCCAAAAATTGTAAAGCACAACGTGGTCAGATCATGTAAAAAAACAACATGATGTAAGGTGAAATACAGGGAATCACTGGAAGCCTCATCGGTGGAATGATTAGGAAATGTTGTGGGAAATGCAAAGGTTTATATAAAGGGATCAGAGGTGTGAAACAACAACATGGGTATAGAACACTCGGGTCGCCAAAGGTCTGGAGGTTCGAAAGTTAGTCAGAAAGTCGGGCGATTCAAGGCCAATTCGGAGAAGCTGGTCAACACAAAGCAAGGCGGTGGAAAGATTTTCAGCAAGAATGCCATCAACTAACCACCATTTTAAACTGACGAAATATTCTTTGATTGAAATAGGGGCAGAAAAGTTGGTTGTTTAAGAGGAATTCTCCATAAAGGAAAAACAAGCAGTAATCAGGGTTGACCGCAAATTGTAGTGTGATTAAAATACAAGATAATCATGAATAGCATAGGGGAATGAAAGTTTGCATGGACGAAATTCAAGTAAGAAATCGTCAGGACCTTCCTGGATAATAGGACGTAGTTCAAAAAACCTTATAGATAACATGATGTAGTGAGAGTAATACCTTAGGTTCATAATTGTTAGTAGTTGTCAGGACCTTCCTGGATAATAAGATGTAGTTTAAAAACCCTTATAGATAACATGATGTAGTGAGAGTAATACCTTAGGTTCGTAATTGTTAGGAGTTGTAAGGACCTCCCTAGGTGATAGGACTTAGCTTTCAATTCTTAGTAATATTTGGTAACATGATTCAGTTTAACACTCACCCATATACCCAGCTTCCAAACTGGGGCAGAAAATTTTCTTTGGTTGCTAATTTGTTGAAGTCAGGAGTCCACCTGGAGAAAAGAGACATACATTTCAAATTTCAAAAGTCAGGAGTCCGCCTGGAGAATAGAGACATACAATCCAAGTCTTAGCAGTTAGGAGCCCGCCTGAAGAACAGAGATGTTACAATCCAAATCTTCGTTTTCAATCGATTTCTTTGTCTACTTCGAAGTCAGGAGCCCACCTGGAGAAAAGAGGTACACAATTCAAATCTCAGAAGTCAGGAGCCCGCCTGGAGAACAGAGGGATACAATTCAAATTTCAGAAGTCAGGAGCCCGCTTAGAGAACAGAGGTATACATTTCAAGTTTTGAAGTCAGGAACTCGCCTGGAGAACAGAGGAATACATTTCAAGATTTGAAGTCAGGAGCCTGCCTGGATAACAGAGGTATTACAATTCAAGTTTTAGTTCTTAAATTCTCATCCAGTAACATGTACCCAGTTTCCAAATTGGGGCAGAAAGTTTTCTTTGTTTTGTCTATTTTTCATGAAGTAAGGAGCCCGCCTGGAGAACAGAGGAATACATTCAGTTTCAAGTTCAGTAGTCGGGATCCCGCCCGTACAACAGTGGAATACATTCAAGTTCAGCAGTTTGAAGGAAAGGAACAACATCTCAATTTACAATTCGAAGAGGAAGCAATGGATTTCACCAAGAAAGCACAAGACAACAAGGCAACAAGAAGCACAAGATCAAGTCTGAAGATATAGATAGGATTTTTGTAATTCATAGGTCATAGCTTAGTTTAGCTTCTTCTATTTTGACACAGTGTAATAAGGAGGTCAGCGAGCAGTAACAGCAGCAACAGTAGTGAAATCACAGCTCCTGGTAGTCCCAGCTACCAAACCTTCCCGAACTACACTGAGCTGATTCCTTTTTAGACAAGGATATGTAGGCAACCTCCGAAGTAGGGTGCAGTCAAACTTTTCAAAAATGCTTCACACGTAATACTCAAACGGGCAAAAATCGCTCATTTTTGCTCACTTATCTTTGCACAAAAACTCTTCGTGTTTCCGGGCAAAGAGGGGCAGCTGTGAGCACGTCATTTTTGCCCTATATGAATTATTCCTAAAAATTCAAAAAAAATGATTTCTTTCATTATTTTGCAATTTTGTTTTATTGTTTTCATTTTATGTGTGCATTTTAATTCATATAGAAAATATAAAAATACACTTGGCATTTGTTTAGAATTTAATTTTACATGTTAGGATTAATTAGTAGTTAAAATTGCTTTAAAATAGAGAAACTAACAAAAATGATGTTTTTTGGCATTTATAGTTTTAATTTATTTTACTTCGCATTTAAGTTAGGAATAAGTATAATTGGCAAGTAAGTAGTGTAATTTTAGAGTCAACTTGGTTTTGGTTTTAAATTTAGTATTTAATAAAATCTATAAAAAATATAAATACAAAAATGAAAACAAAGAAATATAAAATAAAAAAAAAAGAAAACAAAAAAAACAATAAAAGAGAGTAGGCTTCCTCAATAAAATGCCCGAATTGGGTTAATATTAATCATCTATGCCCCAGCCCAAACAAACACACCCATTTCCCCAGGCCCAAACCCGTTCCCCACCCGGCCTGCCCCCCAGAAACAAACGACCTCGTTTAATCAAGGCCTAATCCTAGTCATCGATGTTAACTAATCAAACTGCCAGGAACTGGGGATCACATAATATAAAACGCTTGGATCCCACTCACACTCCCCCCTCCC
>MU708560.1:165638-216922 GCA_026770625.1 Nicotiana glauca | reverse complement strand
CCCCCCCCCCCCGTATCGTCGTCTCCAGACCCCTCATAGATCCAAACGTAACGTCCCCTTATGCCGCCGCCGGAAATCGCCTCATGGAGGCGGCCCGTCTCCAAACCACTCAAAAAATACACCCTTTACTCCTCTCTTCATCCTCTATCCAAATCCACCATCCGTTTCTCTCAAACACACCCAGAAGTCATCGAATATCGGATCGAAAATTTTCCGGCCATGACCCAAAGTAACCCAATCACCACCAAATTAATACCGTATAACCGCCGTGACATCCTCTATCAGACCCCCCAGTCCCGTTCCTCGAACATGGTCGGAACTACTTGAATGTTAGTTTAAGTTTTCCGGCCAAAACCCTTGTTGCACTAAATTACTCCGAATTGATACCACATTGTCCCCGGGCTTCCCTCATGAAGAATTCATGGTCAATAACACTCAAACCCCATTGGAATCGGTCAAATGTTGAATTTGAAAATGGCCAGTGAGTTTTCTTAGGTTTCTTAGTGTTTCTTCTTAATTAATTAGTCGTTTTAATCCATTTGAGTCTAGTTTTTATTCATTTTCTGTTCTTCTGTGTTATTTCTGGTTTTTAATTTGGGGCAATTCTGATATATGCTTCATTTTACGTCTGTTAGTTTAAACGTTCAAATGATAGTTAATTAGTTCAAGTAATTAGTTGTTAGTTTAGTTGGATTTGATTCAGTTTCGATGTAGCTGTTTTTCTTCTGATAACAATGTGGCCATTTGGTTGCAATTTGATTAGTTGCCATTCAATAATTAATAATTAGTAACTGTGTTGAATTAGTTAAGTAATTGAGTTAAATTCCTTTGATGCATGATTTTATTTAGTGTTTGTTTTCAATTAGCTGTTAGGATTAGTTCAATTAGGCTGGTTATACCTGAATAAATCAGAGTTTAATTAGTCGTGGGGTTTGGGGTCAGTTAATTGGGGTAAGTTAGTGATTTCTAGACCAAGTCAAGGACAAAATAGGTAATTCAAGGGTAGGGAATTTAGCAGGAATCTCCTAGAACCTTCTAGATAAGGGTATAACTAGACTTTTAGGAAGTTTAATGCACTTACTTGAGCAACAAGTTAATAGCTAAGGGACTATGTGGGTAAAATTAAAGTTTAAAAGAGGGACTAAAAAGGAAAATAGGAAATTTGAGGCTTGCCCTCATTTGTGCCTATAAAATGGCATGCCCTTTGCCTTTACTCACAAGTTTGGAACCTCTCAAAATTCCCCCTACTTTCCACCAGTTTTTTTAGCTAAAATTTGAATTTCAAAATCTCTCCTAGATCTAAAAATCCAAAACAACAGAAAACTTCCAAAAATCCAAAAAAATTAGTACATTGATCTTCCTTTGATCATTTTTCTAAAAGTTCAGCTCTTAATTCAATTGGTTAGCTCACTTAGCATCAAAATTAGCTTAGATTTCTCTGTTCCTGTTCTGTACTTGAAAATGTAATGCAATTGAAGGTGTTTTGGGGTTCGTCGGAGTTGTTCTTGGGTGTTTTTGACTGCTGAGAGTGTTCTGTAATTTCTTAGTTCAATTTCGAGTGAACTTGAGGTCAAACAAGCTCGTTTTGATCAATTAGCTTCTGTTGAATTTCTGAATTCATTCCTGGGTTTTTGAGAAGTTGTTTTAATTCAAAATTTACTCCTATTGTGGCTGGTTGTGGTCTGTTAATTTTGTCACCTGCTACTGCTGACTTCTCCTTTTGTCTATTTGATTCACACTTCAGGTACACATCTCAACATTTCTCGATGTAGCTGTTGAAACCAAAATGAAATAGAGAAATTTCGCATTCTCTGCTTCCTGACATGTGCTCATTTGAATGAGGTGTAGATAGTTAGATATATTAGCTTACTTGTGTATATAGCTTAGTGTTGGTTTGAAATGACGTGCATTTTGAACTATAATACTGTTATAATTGGACTGTATATCTATTAATTTTCATACTGTTATTGTGAGTTGAATGCCTGACTCGTCTTCAGTAGTTATAAAACAGTTTTAAAATGGCTTTGTGTTTCGGTAGCTGCCTTCAGTAGTTCAGTTCTTCTAATCCAAAAATAATTAGGTTGTTTGTGAATTTAAGCAGTTAACCCGTTCGTGTTTGGCAGAGATCTATATCCGGGAGATTTTTCGTTTGAATAGCTTCCCAGTTTCCATCATTTCAGATAGGGGCACTCAGTTTACATCGTAGTTTTGGAGGTCTGTACATCGAGAGTTGGGTACTCAGGTTGAGTTGAGCATAACTTTTCACCCTCGGATGGACATGCAGTCCGAGCGTACTATTCAAATATTGGAGGACATGTTGCGTGCTTGTATCATTGATTTCAGAGGATCATGGGATCGGTTTCTACCACTTGAGGAGTTTGCTTATAATAACAGCTATCGGTCGAATATTTAGATGCTTCCATATGAGGCTTTGTATGTGAGGAGGTATAGATCTCCAGTTGGTTGGTTCGAGCCCGGTGAGACTAGGTTATTAGGGATAGACTTGGTTCAGGATGTTTTGGAGAAGGTGAAGGTGATTCAGGAGAGGCTTTATACAGCACCGTCAAGGCAAAAGAGTTATGCTATGTAACGATCCGACCAGTCATTTTGAGCTTTTGCACTTTACTCGCCATATCTCGGGCATGACTTGCCTCGTGTGATGTATTATGACCTATGTGAATTGTTGGTTTTGGTTTTTAGGGTAATCAAAATGAATTTGGAAGAACAGTTCTCTGTTTGAAGCTTGAAATTTGAAAGGTTTGACCAAGATTTGACTTGTTTGTATATGATCTCGGATCAAAATTTCTATGATTTGGTTAGCTCTGTTAGGTCATTTGGGACTTAGGAGTGTGATCGGAATGAATTTTGGAAGTCTGTGGAAGGTTTAGGCTTGAATTGACGAAATTGAGATGTTGGCATTTTCCGGTTAATAGGTGAGTTTTTGATATTAGGTTCGGAATGAAATTCTGGAAGTTTTAGTAGCTTGGTTGTGGTATTTGTGATGTGTGTGCAAAATTTTAGATCATTCGAACGTGTTTTGTTTGGGTTTTTGTTCAAAAGCGTAATTCAGAAGAATTTGGAAACTTAGGCTTGAATCCAATGTGTTTTGGTTGATTTGATGTTGTTTGAAGTGTTTTGAAGATTTGTATAAGTTTGAATAAGGTATTGGGATGTGTTTGTGCTTTTGGTTGAGGTCCCAGGGGCCTCGGGGTGATTTCAGATGGTTGACGAAGAAGTTTGGACTTTGGTGAGCTGCATAACTGTTGCTGCTTCTGGTATTTCTGCACCTGCAGATTGTGGACCGCAGGTGCGACACAACTTATGCAGAAGAGAGGTCGCAGAAGCGGAGTCTGGAGGAGTTGGCAGGAACCGCAGATGCGGTTGTGGGACTGCACCCGCGAAGGCGCATATGCGGGAAATGTATCGCTGATGCGATTTTGGCCGTTAAGTGAAGAATCGCATAAGAGGTTAGTTGGCCGTATATGCGGTACCACATAAGCGGTAAATTGGTCGCTGATGCGAAACTGCTAGGCAGAATGTATTAAAATGCCCCTTCGCGATTTTCAGTCATTTGTTCACCATTTTTGCGCGATTTTGGGGCTCCAAGCTATGTTTTCAAGAGGGGATCAAGTGTATCCACTCCAAGCTGTGTTTTTAAGAGGGGATCCAGTGTATCCATAGAGATAAGCTACCTAGGCTTTATACCTTGTGTTTATGGTGATTATTTCATTGTTTAATCATTAAAATTAGTGGAAAAGTAGAGGAAGAGTTGGGAACTTAGGGCTTGAAATTGGAGAATGGATTTTGAGAATTTGAGTGACCATATGAGGTCAGATTTTGGTAATCCATTGATGTTAATTTTATCGAGTTTCGATACGTGGGCCCGGGGGTCGGGTTTGAGCATTTTTGGAATTTTTGATGTAAATTGGAAATTTTCAAGTGGGCTTTATTCCCTTAGCATATTTTAATGGTTATGTTTTGATTATGGCTAGATTTGGAGCATCCGGAGGTCGATTCGTGAGGGTAAAGGCATTACGGGCTAGAGTTTGGTCCGTATCGAAGTGAGTAATGATTTTAAGTGTTGTCATGAGGGTATGAAACCCCAGATTGCACATCATTATGCTATACTGAGGTGACACACATGCTAGATGACGAGTGTAGGGTGGTTCACTGTTGGGGATTGTGACTTAGTCTGTCCCGAATGACTGTTTTACTGCGTATTTGATTGAAAACTATTTGCTATCAGCATGTTTTGGGTTGAATGCTATGTTTGGGCCTCATGCCAATTATTTGAACCCTTCGGGGATTTTCACTAATTTGTCCTCATCGTTTTGACTTTAAGCTTGTACTCTGTCATGCTATATTTTACTGTTTTAAAAACTCAGCCATGCTTACTCTGCTTTAACACTTGAAATGATATTCTAAATAATATTTTGGGGTGAGCATCATGTTTTACTGTTGCCCGAGTGACTTAGGTGATTTTGACTGAGTAAGGCCGAGGTCCTGTGTTGTAAGGATACTTTTGGGTTGAGCTACACGCTGCAGCGGTGATACACTGACTTTGATTTTGAGGCTGAGGGCCTAAGATATGTATGCCACGAGGTGGCTTGTTGATATGAGGTCGAAAGCCTAGAGATGATTCCACGAGATGGCTTGGTATTGCGTTTGGGCCGTAAGGGGACCCTCCAGGAGTTTTCACAACCCCAGTGAGCGCGGGTACCCATTGTGATGTGAGATATAGCTCGAGTGGCTGATATGGTTCTCAGATATTTCCCGAGGGGCGGATTTGTTGACATTGTGCCCGAGGGGTGAAATTTTATGTGTTTATCTTTCTTATTTACCTGTTTAATCATGTATTTGTGCCCGAGGGGCGGATCTTCTGTGATTACATGTTCTAATTTATTTGCATTTAATTGCATAACTGTTGAAAAGCCATTCTTAATGAAGTTTAAACTAAGCTAAGGTGCTTAAGAGATTTCAAAGCTTCATTGCTTTCTCACTAGTATTGTAGTTCTTCTATACAACATATTGATGCATTTTTCGTGATTTCCTACCGCTCAGTCTTTATTTATGATTATTACTCACTGAGTTGGAGTACTCACTTTACTCCCTGCACCTTTTGTGCAGATTCAGGTATTTCTACACCCGGTAAAGAGTATTAGTTGAGCAGAGGCAGAGTTATTGGAGTTTAGCGAGGTAGCTGCCCGACGTTTGCAGCACTGCTTTTCTCCGTCTCGATTTCATTAGACTGTATTTAGTACATTTTAGACTCTTGTTGTATTCATTCCTTAGTAGATGCTTATGACTAGTGATACCCCGTATCGGGCAGCGTTGGGTTTGTTTTCCACAAATAATACTGTTAACTGCTTATTTTTGAGATTTTATCATGTTTAAGACTTAATACTCATTGTTTTATTGGTTAAGATTGAAATGGGAATGTGATAGCTAGCCTCGTCTTCAGAAGAGGCGCCATCACGATCGAGTTTGTGTTTAGGGTCATGACAAGTTGGTATCAGAGCCTAGGTTACATAGGTCTCACGAGTCATGAGCAGTTTTAGTAGAGTCTCGTAGATCGGTATGGAGACGTCTGTATTTATCCTCGAGAGGTTGCAGAACCTTTAGGAAAAACTTCACATTCTTAAATTCATATCGTGCGCCCTTGATTCAGCTTGAAAAGTAACTCTCTGAATTCCTTCCACATGTTCGTATGCGCGCATGAGTGCTTAGTATCACGTGTGCATCGATGGCTTGTGATTCCTTGATCGAGAGGCAAGGTGTGAACTCTGTGTGTTGATGTTGGGCCTGTCTGGAAGACTTGAGGCTAGATTTTTACCTATAGCTTGAGCCCCGAGCTGTTGATAGCGTGGGCGCATATTTTTGGATCTATATCTGTTATTGTGTCCCTATTAAGGGAAGTAATGACTGGATAGCTACGAGATAAGTGTGATGTGACTGTGAGATGTATTCATATGATTTGGAAGCAATGAGAAGGGTCTGCTGGAGGATAGAAGAACTATTAGGTACGGGATGATCATTTTGATTCGAGGTATAACCCCGAATTATGGGTCTATGAATAAATCTTTTCATGTTTCCTAGTTGGGAGTGAAGTAAATTTCATGTTGCGGTATGAGTTTAGAATCATGAATATTAAGTGACCGCATAATGTTTGTGACAGTGGAAGGTATACAAAAATGTTAGTTGGAGGCAAAGCAGGTGGATTATTTCCTGTAGAGTGTTCTGAGGTTGTGTGATCCTTATATTATCTGTTAGAATATCTCATTTAGAAGTGAAATATATATGTTGAAATTTTACTTTAGGTCTCTTAAGAGAGTGGGTTTAACTATTGCGAGAATGAATGCGAGATTTGTAGAAGATTTAAAGAACTAGATGGTCTGTGTTTCACGAGCTCATGAAGGATTGAGTTTAATTTCACTATGTTATTATAGCAGCAATAGGGTATATGCATTATGATTTATTGTGTGTGTTTTGATCTATGGCTTCGAACCAAGTGGGGGAGTCTGCTATTAAGCTGTTGATTGCATGGTTAAATGCTATGTCGGTTCCAGCTTAAGGCATAAGGGAGAATCAATTATGGCCTACGGAGATCGAGATCGAGGATTGCTCGAGTAAAGTAAAATTCTTGTGTAAGGCCCCGAAAAATTTCGCTAAGTAATTTAGGACTTCGTGGTGCCAGGTAGACTAATTATAATATTTTATGTGCTATTAACATGATGGGCATCAATTGTATTGATAAATAAGTGTATAAGTCTTATGGTAATTAATTTGGAGTCCAAGGAGCTGCCTAAGTCTAAGTCAAATTGGAAAATTTCATAATAGGCTAGAATTTCAAATAAGTTCGAACAACTCCCCAATTTGAATGAGCATATATAAATATGTATAAGGCTTTATGTCATGAACAACCTATCATATAAAGGTTCTTCGAGTCTAGTTTTCAACACTTTAAACCGTTCGTCATTTGGACATTTCTACACAAAGTTATGATCAAATTACCAAAGATTGGAAAAATGTGATCATGTGTCAGTTCAGCGATCGTAAAACCATTATGTGGTCTGCGTAATTGATCTGTGATCGCAAATCTAGTCGCAAACTGGACTAGTATAGCCCAATTTTGGTCACTGGGTTTTGCAACGCGTGTGTGGCCAGCATACCCATTATGCTGTCTATTATGCGACCGCAGACTCGAACTCGGAGGGTTAATCTTCCTATTTTCATGACCCGACCCCATTTTAATATATAGCCCTTGGGGTTTCATTTGGGGCTAATAGTCTACTGATTTTAGAGAGAGTTGAGAACATATAGAGAGAGAAAGAGAGAGAGGGATCCTAGCTTCATAATCACCCAAATCTTGCTCAAGTTATCAAGAATAAAGGAAGACAACCACAAGATTGTCTTCCATCTGGGTAAGTCCTTCTTTCAAGACTTCATGTAAAAGGTTAAGGGTTCAAATATGTTGTTGGGAATAGAAATAGGCCATGCATATGGGACTAAGTTGTAGTATGTGATGTTAAAGAACTAATATGGGTAGTTCATGTTAAAAATGGTTGAGGGAGGAAGGAATTGCCATTTCTAAACATTGTAGTCTACGCCATGGGTAATTTTCCTAATTATTAATCAATTTCCGCTATCTCCTTATATATTGTTATGGCTAGAGGTGTTGGTGTGTTGTAGAAACTTAAGGGAAAGCTCATTGAGGTATGTATGGCTAACTTTAATCTTTGTAGAATCATCTCGTTAGTGTCCGTGCATTTGGTATGAGTTCCTAGCTGGATCATACTTTAATTGTTTGTTCTAATGTGCTGAGGCGAAAGATTATGTTCCCTAATTGTCTTAGTTGTTTACCATTTTACCATGTTGCTTGAAGTTGTGAATCATGATTGTTTATGCTCATCCTATTATGTGCACAATTCATCATATGTTGGAACTTATCAATATGAAGGATAATACTATATGAACGAATAAATAAGGGGAAGGCTTGAATATTTGAATTGTAACAATGTATCCAAGTGCCAATAAATAAGTTGATAAAGAGGTGCGTGGTTCCATGTAATGGAAAAATGGAAAGAAATGTGAACTAAGCAATAACTGAAAGATGTTATGTCCCAAGTGAGATGGCTTAGCCGATCAGGCCGAGATCGAACGCCATGCTGTACACATGGTGGCATTTACATTGGATTTTTTATTATCATTGTGGACTTGGATATGTCTCACTTAGAGATGTCTTAGCCGGTCGGGCCAAGACCGGACTCCGTGTAAAAAGACACTTTGGCATTATGATTTGTGGAACTTGACACTAAGAGACTATAAATCAAAACGATAAAAGACGAAATAAGAAACTATGAGACCCTCACTTGTGTTCTCTATATTTTTGTGCAGCATAGTTTGGTTTCCATGACTTTCTACTTTTATATTGTTTAATTCTACTTAGAGTAAAGTTTTTTGATACATACTAGTGCTATTCAACGGCACTAACATCCTTTTTGCCGGGGACGCTACATCTTTAAATGGATGTAGGTGGTTCCATAGCAGACAGTGTTGGTCGCAGCTAGTGGCACATCTTCCTTTCAGCTGACTTGGTGAGCCCCACTTCATTTTGTTGTCCTCTATTGTAGTTTATCATGTACTTTATATTTTGAGGTGTAGCCGGAGCCTTGTTTCCGGCATTTCCATATTACTCTTCAGTTATATTTAGAGGCTCCGTAGATAGGTTGTGGGTGGTGTTTGGTATTGGAAATTAAATTAGAAGTATTGGTATTTGGCAAATATGTTTTTCATTATCATAACTATAAAATTGTAATATTTTGGACATTATGGTTGAAACTGATGATGGAAATAATATGGAAGTTGTTAATGAAATATTTAGAAAGTGTGATTAATGGAGTTCGTCTCCTCTTTATTCATGAATTAGTTTGGGCAGATTGAAACCTAACAGGCTGGCTCAACCAGGTTTACTTGATTGAGCACTGATCGCGTTCCTAGGTTTTTGGGGTGTGACAAACTTTGTATCAAAGCCTAAGATTTTAAAGTGTCGTAGGATGTCTTAGAGCCGTGACTAGTAGAGTCCTTCTTATCGGTGTGTAGTCGACCATATTTATAAGTTGGAGGCTATTCGGACATTTAGAAATTTTACCCTTCTTTGATACTCCAGATCGTGTAGTAGGGCTCAAGATAGGGAGCTAATTTTTATTCTATGTCTTAATCTCAAGATGAGTAATTCATGATTTTGGAAGTAGTAAGGAGGGAATAACCCCACCATTGAATATGAGGCATATTGCCCAAGCATTTTTTAGGAGAATGTATCGAGCCATGGAGGGATTGATAGAACTTGTTGCTAAGGGGAGTACCCTTGTTCCTACTAATGTCTCTGCACCGCCAGATCATGTAGTATATCTGTATGTTACCGACATGCGTTAGGTATGTGGAGTCGAGGGGCATCGATTAAGTTATTGCCCTATAAACCAAAAGTATCCAAGTAAGTTACTCCCTAGTACATCATTATGAACAACACAAAAATTTTACTCATTGCATGTCTACATCCTTATTGAAGGGTCCTCATAAACATGGTATTAATAAGAGGTGAGTCACAAAACCTTGTGTGTACCTACTCCTTGAAGGAGATGTATTGTTCATGAATCCACTCTATCACAAATTCTCTTATTTACATCCCCTTGTGGAATTAAGTTCTATAAATGCATCCTTGAATGGATTTATAACTCTAGGATTAATACCTCCCACTTTCTTTTCTAAATTCTCAACAAGGGACTACATCCGATGAATTTTTTACAAAATCTTTTTATGGACAACGTCTGCTCATCTGTGCCTATGCATGCACAATCGTAAAGTTTACCTATGTGGTGTCAAGTTCCATGTAAAGCATCCCAGTGTTTCGATCCTTCTCGAGTCACTCTTTTATTCACTTGTGTATATGGCTTATATAGTTTGAACAATCACTCTACTCTCTTGTGAGTATCATCATGAAAGCTTATCAATGTCTTGTAGCAAAAGAGCATAACTTTTAACACCTATCACATGAGTGCATGTCAATAGAAATGGTCATCGTGTGCATAAAGTCTCTTTGAAAACTTAGATCCTCACATCCCCGTCATAGGAATATCTTATGTCGCCATCTTAGTATAACCTTCGTGTCCACTTAGGACATCCCACAGTAAGTAACTTACTTTGTTCCTAGTATCGTGGTTGCCCGTGACATGGTCGTGTATTGCAGTTGAGAGTTAATATAGCAGAAGCATGTCCAACTTATAACAAATATTTATTTTCTCTTTACACCTCCACAACATGTGATAATTGTGTTCCTTAGTTAGCGAATTCATTTTGCTAATTTCCCCACACTTGTTCGATAAATATGAGAGAACATATCCTTCTATGAGTCATTGTAACACTTCCTTTCTAGTAAGGACCCTTACTTGGCTCTCCGTCAAGACCAAGTGGACTTTTGGAGTTTATCGTAGCACAATGCCTGTTTCTCCTGTTTTCTACCTTTCATTAGCATCTGGGTACTTCTCAAGTCAAAATCTATGGATAATTCATTATGAACCTTCCATGATTTTTTTTATAATATCTCATTGGCTTCCCACCTCACTTCAAGTTCTCAAGGATTGATAGCATGTCACAATTGCTGAGATTGTATGATCTCCTTTCGATAATGGATTATCTACACATGTGCTAGTCCAACGATCTACTTATCAGTCTAACTCTCACCTTTTGGTTTTGGGTTTACCAAGGATAAATACACCTTGTAACATATTCATATGTCAAAGCCTTCCTCTCAATAAAGTCTTATAGCATCTCCCAATGTGGCTTGTAATAGCTGGTTGTGTAGAAGTGTATTGTAGTGCTTCATTATGAAGTAAAGTTGCTAAACATAATTGGAGTTTTGAATTCTGGAGCTATACATCACGTGACTGCATACAGAGATCTTCTTTCAAAAATTTAGCTTCTCATAATCCCTTTATATTCCCACACTTCCTAGTGGTTGCAATGTAAAGGTTAATTCAATTGGCTCTCTCACTTTATTTTCATTTACCTGCTCTGCTTATCCCTGTAACTAGATAACCTAGGTTACAGTTCCCCGATAAATGCATTAAGACCTCTTATTTTTTCAAACTTAACCATATGGGCACTTTGAGGCCTTGTTCTATACCAACTCGTAATGGTTTTAAGTACTTTCTCGCCATTGTTAATGATTTTCTAGGGCTATATGGGCTTGTCTCATAGGTTCCAAAAGTAATCATTTCCCCTAAGTTCAAGATTATATTACCATGTTTTCAAACCAAAGTGCGTCCCCCTTTCAAAAGTCTTAAATGGGTCGGATTGGATGGGTTACGTGACCTTCCACTCACTTGGGGTCTAGGATTGTTTACAACGTCATTGTGATGTGTAGGAAATTTTGCTACCCCTGTCATTTGAAATCCTTAAGGAGGATATGAGTTTTAATTGTCTTTCTTTCCGGAGCATTACGTCAAGCATTATAACCCCTCTAATAAATACATGACTTCACCCATATGGTAGGAGTTCCTAGCCATGTGGTTTCACTCGTGAAAGGTTGAGCTTAAATGCCTTCAGATTTTTGCACATATCATGAGCATATTTATTTGGAAGACTAGTTGACATATCTTTAATTCTCTTATATAGGGTCAATTATCAGGAAAGGTTATGCTGTTTGCAATATGATAATCTCATAGGTGTTCAACTTCTTTTCATCCACATGGGCTTATGGCATAGATTCCTTGTGTCAGTTAATGTTAAGAGTATAATTCAACTTCATATATTTTGAAACTCATATCGCTTTCAAGGTGCGAGAGTATTCCCATTCTTGATAAACTGACTTTCCCTACACTCTAAGAAATGACTGGGTCACATACTTGAATATTCCTCCTTAATGGTTCCTATTGCCAATGTACTAGTTACCCATACGCTTCATTTTTCTAATAATTGATGTCGTCACTATGATTAACCATGTCAGTATTATTAGTAGTAATCCTCTTGTCTATTAGCATATAACCTCATGAAATACTCTGCTCATCACATTAATGGATTCCTGAATAATTCCGGCCTGATCTTGAACTTTGTTGTTCCTCATTGTATTAAATACATTGGGTATTGAAGGTTCAAATAAGTCAAAGAGGAATCTTCACAGTGTGATCACATATATTCGATAGGTAATTTTTATGGTCAGTTTATGATAGCACATCTTAGATTAACTGTTGAAGGTCATCATGGGTTTATTGTGAGTGTTCGCCTGGATATTTAGAGTTTAGGAGGGTGAACATGTAATTCTCAATATTTTCCCCTAAAGATGTTGTGGGAGTTGATAATGAAGGTTGCATAAGTGTATTTCACATTAGTCTACACTAGGAGTATGAAGTTTCCCCATAGTTGTTCTCCCTGTATTATCTATTTTCATATGTCTATGTCTAAGAAGGTAGTTAGGAATCCTTTGTGCATCATTCCAGTGGAAATTATCGAAAGAGAAGTTAATGGATAATTGGCATATGAAAGGTATCTATTTGTTATCCTTGTTAGGTAAGTTTGGGAGTGGAGATTATTTCTGTGAACGTGTTGTGGCACAGTCTGTAAGTATAAGAGGCCACATTGAAGGCCGACAATGTTGTGGAAATAAAATATTTTCGCTTGATCGTATAACAATTGGTTTTGACTTGAAAGGTACCTTCTGGGTATTATGATTTAGAAATGTGCAGTTCGTGTCCAGGTATCCTTATGATAATGTAGTGCTTCTAATGGTAAGATTAGTATTGTAGATATGTACATTTTGGTGCTTTGTCTCATTGAGGATGTGTTGTCAGAATGGTTTTGATGATTCTCTGGCAGGTGGATGGGCCTAGTTACAAAGGAGACTCTGCCGAAATTTCAAAAAAATTTAGGAGTTAGTCAAAATTTAGAGACTTGAGGTAGGTGAGAAAAGAGATATTCTATAATAAGCGTTTAGGGTAGGCTCTACTCCTCATTCGAGGACGAATGATCCTGGGGGGAGGGGAGAGAATGTAAGGCCCCAAAAAATTTCGCTAAGTAATTTAGGACTTCGTGGTGCCAGGTAGATTAATTATAATATTTTATGTGCTATTAACATGATGGACATCAATTGAATTGATAAATAAGTGTATAAGTCTTATGGTAAGTAATTTGGGGTCCAAGTAGTTGCCTAAGTCTAAGTCAAATCGAAAAATTTCATAATAGGATAGAATTCCAAATGAGTTCGCACAAGTCCCGACTTTGAATGAGTATATATAAATATCTATAAGGTTTTGTGTGATTAACAACCTATCATATGAATGGTCTTCGAGTCTACTTTCCAACACTTCAAACCGTTTGTCATTTGGACATACCTACACAAAGTTATGATATAATTACCGAAGGCTGGAAAAATACGATCCTGTGCCATTTCTGAGTGCGATTGCAAATATGGTTGCAAACTGGACCAGTGTAACCCAGTTCTGGGCACCAGGTTTTGTGACGCGTTTGCAGCCAACATACCCATTATGCGGCCCATTATGCGACCGCAAACCCCAATCTGGAGGGTTAATCTTCCTATTTCCATGACCTGACCCCATTTTAATGTATAGGCCTTGGGGTTTCATTTGGGGCGATATTCTACTGATTTTAGAGAGAGTTGAGAGCATATAGAGAGAAAGATAGAGAGGGATCCTAGCTTCATAACCACCCAAATCTTGCTCAAGGTTTCAAGAATCAGGGAAGATAACCACATGACTGTTCTCCATCCGGGTAAGTTCTTCTTTTAAGATTTCATGTAAAAGGTTAAGGATTCAAATATGTTGTTGGGATTAGAAATAGGCCATGCATGTGGGACTAAGTTATAGTATGTGATGTTAAAGAACTAATATTGGCAGTTAATGTTAAAATTGGTTGAGGGAGGAAGGAATTGCCATTTCTAAACCCGGTAGTCTACTTCACATGTTAGGTGTTTGATGAAATTCCTAAGAGAGTTACACTATGGGTAATCTTCTTAATTATTAATCGATTTCCACTATCTCCTTATAGATTGTTATGGCCAGAGGTGTTGGTGTATTTTAGAAACTTAAGGGAAAGCTCTTTGAGGTATGTAGGGCTAACTTTAATCTTTGTAGAATCATCTCGTTAGTGTCCGTGCATTTGGAATGAGTTACTTGCTTGATCATACTTGAATTGTATGTTCTAATGTGCTGAGGCAAAATATTATGTTCCCTAATTGTCTTAGTTGTTTACCATTTCACCATGTTGCTTGAAGTTGTGAATCACGATTGTTTATGCACATCCTACTATGTGCACAGTTCATCATATGTTGGAACTTATCTATATGAAGGATAATACTATATAAACGAATAAATACAGGGAAGACTTGAATATTTGAATTGTAACAATGTATCCAAGTGCCAAAAAATAAGCTAATAAAGAGGTGTATGGTTCCATGTAATGGAAAAATTGAAAGAAATTTGAACTATGGAATAATTGAAAGAGGTTATGTCCCAAGTGAGATGTCTTAGCCGATCGGGCCAAGATCGGATGCCAGGCTGTACACATGGTGGCATCTACATTGGATTTCTTATTATCATTGTTAACTTGTATATGTCTCACATGGGATAGCTTAGTCGGTCGGGCCAAGACCGAACTCCATGTTAAAAGAAACGGTGACATTATGAATTGTGGCACTTGACACTAAGAGACTATAAATCAAAAGGATGAAAAGACGAAAAATGAAACTATGAGACTCTCTCTTGTGTTCTCTGTATTTTTGTGCAGTATTGTTTGGTTTCCATGACTATCTTCTACTTGTATATTGTTTAATTCTACTTAGAGTACAGTTTTTTCATACATACTAGTGCTATTCGACGGCGCTAATATCTCTTTTGCCATGGGCGCTGCATCTTTAAATGGATGTCTGTGGTTCTATAGCAGGTAGTGTTAGTCGCAACTAGCAGGCATCTTCCTTTTAGCTGACTTGGTGAGCCCCACTTCATTTGGGGATCCTCTATCATAGTTTATCATGTAGTTTGTATTTTGAGGTATAGCCGATGCCCTGTTGTCGGCATTTCCATATTACTCTTCAATTGTATTTAGAGGCTCCGTAGGCAGATTGTGGGTGGTGTTTGGTATTGGAAATTAAATTAGAAGTATTGGTATTTGGCAAATATGTTTTCCATTATCATAACGATAAAATTGTAATATTTTGGATATTATGGTTGAAACTGCTGATAGAAATAAAATGGAAGTTGTTAATGAAATATTTACTAAGTATGATAAATGGGGTTCATCTCTCTTTATTCGTGAATTATTTTGGATAGAATGAAACCTAACAGGCTTGCTCAACCGGGTTTACTAGGTTGAGCGCCAGTCACGCTCCTCGATTTTTGGGGCGTGACATCTTGGCAAGGTTACAATATGCTTCATATGTGTGTGATAATTCATGGAATGTCTTTAGTTGTTGTTGGTAAGGAATTCTCAGTGCATAGAGTAGGAAGTTGCTTGGTTGTATTGGGATGAGGTTACATTCTGCAGCGTCGGAGTGCTAAGGAGGCACGGCTTGTTCGGTTCATTTGATCAGGCTAATTGTAGTTTGGGTAGAGTGGATGAATCTAGAGAATGGTTCTAATGCATTCAAAGTTTTACATGTAATAATTGGAGATTTTCAGGTGTATAATTTGGCAAGAAACTGAGGTTTACATTAGAGGGTGCCAAGACTTGTGTCATTTTTGTATCAATTATGGGATTCTATATATCAGTATTAGGAAGGTAATGGATCCAGATTTGCAAGAAGTACCTTCGGGGTAGGTATGTTGAATGTGGTGCTTATGGAAATATTTAAGAGAGTACTCAGTGGCTTATGAGCCTTAGACATTGTGGTTTTATGCTTGGGTCTCGTGTGGTAAGTCTGGGTTGAGGAATTGTGGTGTTATAGAAGGAGTATCAAGTTGAAGGTAAATCAGAAGGGACCTGGACGGATGGGATAGCTTGGTAGTAGACCGATCGGTATGGTAAGGATATGATTAGTTCCTTGGGTGTTTATGGGGTAATGAGTTTCTACAGGTATTTTACGGTAATGCTCTTAGGTTTTAGCGGCCTACGTAGGTTGGTTGAGTTAGGAGGATTCAGTCTTAACATACTTGATTTTGTGCAAAGGGGAGTCAGTGAGTTCTTATTGATTTCTACCGTGGCTTGGAGGTGTATATTTTCTGCTGGCATGAGGAGCGTGGGATGTATAGTGATTTTCTTCTCGATGGGCTCAATGGAAAGTTTTTGGTTAGTTGAGTAAATAGTTGCTTATATCCCGGAAGGGATACGAAGTTCTCATGGTTACCCTCGGATGGTATGGTTTATGTGGTATATGGTGTAGGCTTGAGATTTGCATGTACAAGGTTGCGGTTCAGTTCTAAAAGGAAGATCATAAAATTCTTAGGCAACGGGCAGCTTCAGATAATTAGGGAAATGATATTTTTAATAGGTGTGGCTTGATGAGGGTATACGTTTCATAAAAAGGCAATGTGATGAAGTTGATGGTACTTCGGTAGTATTAGGGCACTCTCTTCTTAGATTGGTTGTTGATATTCAAGTTTGTTTGGTGGCACAGAAGAATTTTAGAGTATCTCTCATGGAATGATTGGATATTAGAGGTGTGGTATGTATTCGAACGACGAAATTGGGATCGGATATGGTAATCCATGTGCTATATGGATTTGGAGATGGGAAGTCCTCATAAACATGTTATGTTATGGTTGTGGGTCATGTTTATTGCCACTGTATAGTGACTATTGGGGTTTGGAGACCGAGTGGATTTTTTGCTGCTTGGTATGTTAGATTTTGGATGTGATATTGGGTATAGACTAGTTGTTTCAGTGTTGTGTCATTATGAGCTATTGCGCTAAGGCGGCGATGTTGGGGTTAAACAGGTTTTATGTTTGTAGTAGGGTGGTTTTATGTTTCAAAGACCCAACAGATGGCTAGGAAGAATTATCTTTCTTATTTGGGCTTTCGTGATGGATGTCAGTGTAGAGACTCGTACCATTGATTCAGTTCTGGTGGTGAGGGACTTTTCAGATGTGTTCTTGTGGTTGGGCATGTCGCTGGGAAGGTTGTTGATTTGATGTCGGGCACCATATTATATGGCACCGACAGAGTTAAAGGAGTTGAAGGAGCAACTTTAAGGTTTTCTTGATAAGGGGTTCGTTGGCAGGCCGATGTGGATGTGTGTTCTAACTTGAGTTGACTTGGTTGGCTCTGAGTTGTATTGCTGAGGGATGTGTGATTTGATTGTTATTGAGCCTATTAGTGTTATGAGGATATATATGAGTTACCTTTCCGTGTTTCGAGGCATTTGGATTTGCTGGCTATAGGCACATGTAGGATGATGTTATTGGGGTCTCTTAGTGGAGCTCGAGCGGCAAGAGTATTGGATATTTCTCGGGGGATGGCGTATAGGTTATGTCCTTTTGGGATATGTAGTGTTATGTATTTGCTTCACCGTTGTTATGATGATTTGCTTTGGTTATAGACATCAATTGCGCGTGGTCGTCAATTTCGAGCAGAGTGACTTGAGGTGTTTCATGTGGACCAGTGTTTGGATAGGGTCGCGCATTGCAACGAAGTTATGTGGAGGTATGACCTTGCAGGTTAGGTTTATGTGTTCTGTTTCTGTGATATGAGACGGGTTCTCAGCCTTGTGTTGTGGTGGTACTAGTAAGCTTGCGGTACAACTCTTTTATTTAATTTATTTTCATGATTTGAGTAAGTTCGGATTGTTTCTTGTTGGTGCGCGAATTGCGTAAGTTGTGGCTTTTGTCTGTATTGAGGTGTCATGTCACCAAAATGGTTGTGTGGGATTAGATGAGATCATTAGAATATTTAATGAATATGAATGTATTCGATTTCAGCATGTTGGAGGGATAAATATCGAGGTTCGACTCAGGAATTTACTATGGTCCTTGCCAAAGGAGAAGCAGCTTCATGAATAGTTGATCTGAGAAATGATCATGGTTTATTGCGTGTTTCATTTATCATTGGTAGTACATGAAAGTGTTGGAATGAGACTTTAGTTGATAAGAGTATTTTCTATCGGTATTCGGTTGTTGTGTGCAGCTACTATGATTAGAATTTATCGTTGAAACCATTTGAGTTATGTTGTATATCATGTAATTGCACCTGAGGTTGCAAGTATGAGTTATTACAACTTGTTCGGGATTATTTAGACTATAGATGTGAGATTTGGATTTGGTGGATGATTTCAGAAGTGGAAATGTGGTTCTAAGGTTTATGGGCTAGGTTGGATTGTGAAATTTCAATTACATTGTGTTATCGGGCCTATAAGAGATAGGGTGATATGGGATTACCCCCGGGTATGTTCATGGTAAGGATATTCAGCAATTGGTTGGCTTTTGGAACAACTCTGGGCACGTTCGAGGACGAACGTATGTTTAAGTAGGGGAGGATGTAATGACATGACCGGTCATTTTGAGCTTTTGCACTTTGCTCGCCAGTTCTCTATCATGACTTGCCCCGTGTGATGTATAATGACTTATGTGAATCGTCGGTTTTGGTTTTCAGGGTAATCAGAATGAATTTGGAAGAACAGTTCTCAGTTTGAAGTTTGAAATTTGAAAGGTTTGATCAAGATTTGACTTGTTTGTATATGAACTCGAATAAAAAAATTTATGATTTGGTTAGCCCAGTTAGGTGATTTAGGACCTAGGAACGTGATCAGAATATATTTTGGAAGTCCGTGGAAGGTTTACGCTTGAATTGACGAATTTGAGATGTTGCCATTTTTTGATTAATAGGTAAGATTTTGATATAGGAGTTGAAATGGAATTTCAAAAGCTACAGTAGCTTCGTTGTGGTATTTGTGACGTTTGTGCAAAATTTCAGATCATTCGGACGTGTTTTGGTTGGGTTTTTGATCAAAAGCGTAATTCGGAAGAATTTGGAAACTTAAGCTTGAATCCGATGTGTTTTGGTTGATTCAATGTTGTTTGAAGTGTTTTGAAGATTTGTACAAGTTTGAATAAGGTATTGGGATGTGTTTGTGCTTTTGTTGAGGTCCCGGGGGCCTCGGGGTGATTTCAGATGGTTGACGGAGAAGCTTAGACTTTGGTGAGCTGCAGAACTGTTGTTGCTTCTGGTATTTCCACACCTGCGGATTGGGCACCGCAGGTGCAACACCGCTTATGCGGAACAGAGTTCACAGAAGTGGAATTTGGAGGAGTTGGCAGGAACCGCAGATGCGGTTGTGGGACCGCACCTGCAAAGGCGCAGATATGGGAAATGTATCATAGATGCGATTTTGGCCATTAAGTGAAGAACAGCAGAAGCGGTTAGTTGGCCGCATATGCGGTAATTGGGTTGCCGATGCGAAAGTGTAAGGCAAAATGTATAAAAATGTCCCTTCGCGATTTTTAGTCATTTGTTCACCATTTTGCGCGATTTTGGAGCTCTAGGCTGTGTTTTCAAGAGGGGATCAAGTGTGTCCATAGAGGTAAGCTACTTGGACTTTATACCTTGTATTTATGGTTGAGGTGTTAGACGGGCCGGGTCAGTCCGGTTTCGGACTGGCCCTGACCCGTAGAACCCAGAACCGGCCCGGACCAGTAAGGGGGGCTGGGCTGGGCTAGGTTTGGACTGTTTAAAATTTTGAAACGGGTTACCCGGCCCGATAAAACCCGTTAGATGAACAGTTCCATTAATCCGGTCAACCGGCCCGGCCCGGACCGGCCCGGAACGTGAATATAACATGAATATACTGTGAATATACCGTGAATATACCATGAATATACTATAAATATACCATGAATATACCAATTATTGTATACTAATTAACATAATTTAAAATTGTTGGAATTTAACATATAGTGTATATATTTCGGGTATAAAACTATAAATGCTCAAATCATAGAATATGATGGTAACATATTATTTTTAAAATATTCTATATATGTGTTATTTTAAGATTTTAAGACAATTTGTATTATTTTAAAATTATTAGACGTATTTATGCTTAATGTTTTAGTTTGTTAGATTAATTTGAAGTATTATTAATTTATTATGGATAAAAAATTAGTTTTACTATTTTTTTGTTAATTTACTTTTTAAATATAAACTTTAATTTTGAATTTTGAAATAAATATAGTACTTGCAATTTATAAGTGTAATTTTTTCCTAACTTCCTTGTATTCTTTAAATTAATACAAAGTATTAATATAACTTACAATATATAAAATTCCAAAAAAAATTAAAAATACACTAAACCCGGCCTGGCCCGGCCTGGCCCGACCTGGCCCGGCCCGGCCCCCTCAACCCGTGACCCTTATGGTTCAGTTTTTACCCGGATTAACCCGAACCCGTTAAACCCATTAAAACCTAAACCGTAACCGGCCCCGTAGGGGTCAAAAAATTCCAGGCCTGGCCCGGCCCACCCGTTAGACACCCTTAATTTATGGCGATTATTTCATTGTTTAATCATGAAAATTAGTGGAAAAGTAGAGGAAGAGTTGGGGAAATTAGGGCTTGAAATGAGAGAGTGGATTTTGAGAATTTGAGTGACCATATGAGGTCGGATTTTGGTAAATTTGATATGTATGAACTCATGAGAGAATGAGGATTTCATTGATGTTAATTTTATCGAGTTCTGAGATGTGGGCCCGGGGGCTGGGTTTGAGAAATTTCAGGATTTTTGATGTAAATTGGATAGTTTAGAGTGGGTTTTATTCTCTTAGCATATTTTAATGGTTATGTTCTGATTGTGGCTAGATTTGGAGGATTCGGAGGTCGATTCGTGAGGGAAAAGGCATCGCGGGCTAGAGTTTGGACCGGATCAAGGTGAGTAATGATTGTAAATATTGTCCTTAAGGTATGAAACCCTGGATTGCACATCATTGTGCTATACTGAGGTGACGCACACGCTAGATGATGATCGTGTGGTCGTGCATTGTTGGGGATTATGACTTAGTCCATCCCGAATGACTGTTTTACTGCGTATTTGCTCGAAAACTATTTGCTATCATCATATTTTCAGCTGAATGCCATGTTTGGGCCTCGGCCAACTATTTTAACCCTTCGAGGATTTTTACTGATATTTCCTTACGATTTTCACTTTAAATAATATTTTGGGCTGAGCATCATGTTTTACTGTTTCCCAAGTGGCTTATGTGATTTTGACTGAGTAAGGCTGAGGGCCTATCTTATGAGGATACTTTGGGTCGGCCTGCACGCTGCAACGGTAATGCACTGACTTTGATTATGTGGCCGAGGGCCTGAGATATGTACGCCATGAGGTGACTTGTTGATATGAGGTCGAGAGCCTAGAGATGATGCCACAAGTTGGCTTGATATTGCGCTTGGTCCGTAAGGGGTCCCTCCAGGAGTTTGCACACTTCCAGCGAGCGCGGGTACCTATTGTGATGTGAGATATAGCTGGAGCGGCTAGTATGGTTCTGAGATATAGCCCAAGGGGCTGGTATTGTTCTGAGATATTGCTCGAGGGGTGGATTTGTTGACATTGTGCCCGAGGGACGAACATTTATTTGTTTATCTTTCTTTTTTACCTGTCATTTACCTATTTAATTGTGTATTTGTGCCCGAGGGCGGATCTTCTTTGCTTACCTGTTCTAATTTTTTGCATTCAATTGCTTAACTGTTGAAAAGAAATTCTTGAAGAAGTTTAAACTGAGCTAAGGTGCTTAAGAGATTTCACAGCTTCATTGTTTTCTTATTGGTTTTGTACTGCTTCTATACAACATGTTGATGCACTTTTCGTGATTTCCTACCGCTCAGTCTTTATATATGATTATTATACACTGAGTTGGAGTGCTCACTTTACTCCATGCACCTTGTGTGCAGATTCAGGTATTTCTACACCCGGTAGCGGGTATTGGTTGAGTAGAGGCAGAGTCATTGGAGTTTAGCGAGGTAGCTAACCAACGTTTGCAACAATGCTTTTCTCCCTCTCAATTTCATTAGACTGTATTTAGTACGTTTCAGACTCTTGTTGTATTAGGACCTTAGTAGATGCTCATGAATAGTGACACCCCGGAATTGGGCTGCGTTGGGTTGTTGTTTCGCATAATTATGATATTATCTGCTACTTTGGATTATTTAACCATGCTTTAGACTGTTTTCTTGCTGTTTAACATGTTTAATATTGAATTGGAAATAGTTGGTTTGTCTTGTCCTCACGAGAGGCGCCATCATGACCGGGTCCGGGTTTAGGATCGTGACAGAACTGGTGTCACAACTCACAAACGATCTACGAATACTACAAATAATGGTCTGAACAAAGAAATATACATCTATCTCGAAAGTAGATAAAACAGAATAAAATAGGATAGAAGGGGATGCCAGGGCCTTCGGATGCCTGCAGGACTACCTTGGGTCTCCGGTGGACTGCAAGCAGCAACCTCAAACTATGATCAGTATGGTCCAGTACCGGGATCTGCAAAGAAAGTGCAGAGTGCAGTAGCAGTAGAACCGACCCCATGTACTAGTAACTGCCGAGCCTAACCTTGGCGAAGTAATGACGATGCTAGGAAATGACAAACAACATAAACCTGTGTAGTTATACAAAGTACTAACAAAATAATAATAATATAAACTAAACAAAAATTAACGGGAAGGGGGCTACATGCTATGGGGTACCATAATAAGAAATCAGAGTAGTAACAGAACTAAACAA
This sequence comes from Nicotiana glauca, assembly GCA_026770625.1. Lineage (NCBI taxonomy): Eukaryota > Viridiplantae > Streptophyta > Magnoliopsida > Solanales > Solanaceae > Nicotiana > Nicotiana glauca. The sequence goes on along the minus strand of MU708560.1, from coordinate 194,214 downwards.
TTAGTGCACTTGAATCGATAACAACAAATAATCACAACAAACAAAAAATGCACGGCATCACCCTTCGTGCTTTTATACTCAATCCTCACCATGCAATCAATAATAGAAACGTGCATGGCATCACCATTCATGCTTTATCACTCTTCCTCATCATATGCATAAGAATGAATGGGCACGCATCACCCTTCTTGCTTTATCTCTCTTCCTCACCATATGCATCAATATAAATATAAGTGTGCACTCAATTTGAGGAGAGGAAAAAGGGAGTTTTTAAGGCCTCGGAATACAGATTTGACTTCTAAAATAAGAGATGACCTTTTAGGTCATCACATCAACCAGATCCTATAAAATAATCACATTTCACCCTTATTCATCCTTAATATATCACCTTTATTCCTGCTATTGCGGCGTGCAATTTGATCCCACCATATCATTGCCAATCACACAATAAGATCAGAAATTTCATAATTTGGCTGAAAACTCCTCATGGTATTTAACCTCAAATATAACAAATAGAAAATGATAAAATTATGATACTTCACTCGAATTATGTTACTCAGCGAAACCAATCTAACGTATACTAATAAACACTGTTAGCCTTCTCAAACCAATAATATGAATCCATAAAACTACGTAGTATCCAATACTTTTAACAATGAAAACAATATCCGACAAGTAGCAACTAAACATGAAAATATCAATAAAACACGTAGCAATAAGGCACGAAATAATGCATATTAAGAATGATAAGGGAGCAGCCAAAAATAGATAAGTTGGCAGCGTATAGGTACCCGTCACCTCACCAATATTCCATACACATAGATTTTCACATAGAAATTAAGTCGGAGATCCCTAATCCCTTTAGTTAAAGTTTGACACAACACTTAACTCGATCCACATGCCACTCACTGCTCAATTACCGTTTTTCCTCTAGTTTTCACCTTGGAACAACTCATATCTGTTCATAATTAACGTACTAACATCAAATATTGCTAAAAAATTAATTCCAATTCATAATTATAAGTTTTCCAATAATTTTCCCAAAAAGTCAATAACCGACCCCGAGCCCGCTTGGTCAAAACTAAAGGTTTGAACCAAAACTCATTCATCCATTCACTCCCGAGCTCAAATATGTAATTATTTCAATAATTCGACCCTAAATCTAGGTCAAAATCTACGAATTTGCAAAATCCCCAATTCTCTCAAAATCCCTAATTTTCTACCCTTAAGAACAAGATTTAGGACTAAAAATTCATTGAGTGATGATGGAAATTGAGAAAAACGAGTTAAAGAACACAAACATATGATTTGGTGTTGAATTCTCCCTTCAAAAATCGTCCTAGGTCAAGTTCTAGCGATGAAATATGAAATTTGGGAAGAAGTCCCATTTTTTAAGTCTGTTTTAAAATATTGGATAGGTCTTTATTGCGTTCGCGCGAGACCTGTCGCGATCGCGATGCACAATAGCCAGAAAGGCCTTCGCGTTCGCGATGATCCGTCCCTCCTGACCTTTGTGTTCATGAGCCTAAGATTGTGTTCGCGTAGAACAACTCAATGATTCCCCAGCCCACCTCCATATTACTCTACACATTCGCGTGATGCCGGTCGCTTTCGCGAAGAGTAGCCATCCAGTGCTCCGTGTTCACAACCATTGCTATGCGTTCGCGATGAGAAAATACATCCATAGCCCAGACTACACTTTCGCGTTCGCGTGAGAAGCTTCGCGAACGGGAAGAAGGAAACCAGCAAGTGATTAAGCTACAAAAAAAACAATATTTTCCTATGTCTAAAACACCTCAAAGCCTATCCGAAACTCACCTGAGCCCTGGGGGCTCCAAACCAAACATGCACACAAGTCTAAAAATATCATACAGACTTGCCCACACGATCAAATCGCCAAAATAATACCTAAAACTATGAATTTAGTACCAAATTGCATGAAATTTTCAAGAAAGTTTTAAAACTTCTATTTTTTCAACCAAAGGTCTGAATCACGTCAAATCAGTCCCGTTTCTCACTAAATTTCAAATATAAGGTATAAATATCATAACAGACCTGTATCGAGATCCGGAACTAAAATAAGGGCCTGATACTAACAAGATCAAATATTAACCAAATTCTTAAAACCATTATAATTTCAGTCTTACAATTTTCATCAAAAATTTATTTCTCGGGCTAGGGACCTTGAAATTTTATTTCGGGCATATGCCCAACTCCCATATTTTACTACGGACCCGCCAAGATTGTAAATCCGTTTATCCAAAACATTGACTAAAGTCAATAAAAATTAACTTTTTAGGCCAAAAACTATTATTTCATCAATTTTCCACATAAAGCTTTTCGGAAATGCTTCAGGACTATGCACACAAATCAAGGAACATTAGAATGAGATTTTGAAGGACTCAGGTCACAAAATTTAATTTTAAATCATAAGATGACCTTTTGGGTCAGCAGACGAGCATATCGCGAGTAACCTATCTAAATGGGTATTAATTTTTTAAGAAAATTATATAAATATTATTTTTCAATTATAAAATAAATGTGTAAATTTATATTTAAGAGAATATTGATTTGTATAGCTAATTTAATAAGCAACAGTTGTATCTTCGTTCTCTATATTTTCTTTTAGCTCTTTTAACTACTACCTTAAATTACATATGAATAACTACATATGATTTATTTTTATTAATTTCAATATATCTCACTTATCGAGTATTATAATTAGGTTTGTGATTTATATGAGTATAAATTCACAATATGTATTCAATGTTATAATTAACTTAAAGTGAATTATAGTACATATTACTTTAAACTAAAATATTAGAGACATCTTTCTTGAAGAATTATTTGTTCGGATGGTAATTATAATTTTATAATAATTTAAACTATATTATAATTGCATATTTTAAATTAAAAAAGTATAATATGAAAAGTTTTATTTGATTTCAACGCAGTAAATGTATAAGGAAAATAATTATTTAGTTGATTTAAAAATCATAAATATTAGGGAGAGTAATTTAAAAATGGTTTTTTATGTAAAATTTATTTAAACGGGGGTAAAAAAGGCAAACGACATTCCACTAAGCGCCTTCATATATTTAATATAGTACTAGTCTCTATGTATGTGCCTCGGATGAGACATAAAAAAGGTAACGAAATATCACGACCCAAAATCCACTAAGGGTCGTGGAGGCGCGGGACACCTCTGTCAGGCAAGCTAACTAAATTATCAATTAAATTCTCTTTTAATACCTTTGAAAATCTAGAATTTTTCCTTCCATTTTTCATAATTAAAATAATCTCTACTTCAATTCAAATAAGCAATAACTATTTAGTACACATCTTTCGAAAACCATCCCAGAACTCGGTGTCACAAGTGGATGAGCATCTATTGATAAGAAAATTAAAATACAGCATCTGTCCGAAATACAGTGGACAGGGAATAAGTATAAAAATATTGAAAGGAACTACACTAGCTGCGGGTCGCCTCGAACAATGCAGCTCACCTAGTCTCAGAATTTTCCGCGCTGCTACGCCCAGTAGGCTGTTAGAGATGCATATAGCTGTGCAACAAAAATGCACATAAGTTTACTATGGGTACGTAATCAATGTGTAGTCAATGAGTATCCCGTCTAATCTCTAAGAAGTAGAGACGAGATGGTCAACTTTGACACTTACTAGTGGTCCAATAATAATACACTAAATGTGTGAAGAAATCAAGGATTTTATATATCGGTTCTAACTCACAAAGCTGGTAAACAGGCAATACACCTTCAACAAATAATAAAGGATTTTCAAGATCTAATTTTCTTTATTTTATCAATTTATATCAAGCCACGGAAGGAAGCATCCGCGTATAAATTCTCAGGAAACGATATATAAATCATGCGCAAATCATGCCGAGGCAACGACCTTCTCCAACAGAAAAGAAATGTGCACTTGCCGAGGGTCGACGACGCGCCTATAGATGCATCTATTTAATCTGCCGAGGCGTTCGGCCCATTCCAAAATGAACACATAGAGACATTCAATCAAGAAGCCAACTTGGGGAAATTATTCAAAGCAAAGCTAATTCTCTTTTAACAATTTAAGAAATAAGGTTCAGATCCCGTTAAAAATTCATTTACTATTTTGATGTGGTTTAAGCAATCAACTATCCATAAGATTGCAAATATTCAAAGTATAGCATGCTTTTCGGTCCTAGACTACATGGACAGTAGCATAATAGTAGCTACGCACGGACTCTCGTTACCTCGTGCGTACATTGCCCCCAACAATAGGAGCACATAATCAATTATTTTACCTATGGGGACAATTTCCTCTTACAAGGTTAGAAAGGAGACTCACCTCGCTCCGAAGATCCACACCGGCATTACACGCCCTTCCGAAGACTCTAATTAATGTACCACGCTCCAAAACTAGTCAACAGTTACGCAAATCCATTAATATATGCTCAATTATTCCTTACAATCTAATTTAAAGCAATTCCTAACTCCGAACGAAAAGTTAACCAAAACGCCCTCGGGCCCACGATCCCTAAAATTCGAAATTTTTCAAAGATAAAGATTACCCATGACCTTAGGAATTCAAATATATAATTTTCACTAATTTCCCTACCCAAAATCGTGGCTAAATCCCAAGAAAAGTTTCTAGGTTTTCCACCAAAACCTCAATTTTTATACAAATTTTCATGCCCAAATTCATACATAATTGATGTATTCAACTCAAAATAGGTGGGGATAACTTACCTTATTATTGATGACGAAAATCCCCTCTTGAAGCTCCCCCAAAAATCGCCCAAGCCATGAAAAATGAGAGAAATGAACTCAAATTACGATTTTTAGAACATCCATTCTGCCCGAGCTGTTTCCGTTTCTGCGGAATTGTTTCCGCTTATGCGGTTAAAACACTGCTTCTGCGGTTCCTTTCCAAGCCGCCCAGCTTCTGCTTCTGCGCTTCCTTTTTCGCAGGTGCGGTCTCGCATCTGCGGTTCCCTGACCTCATCTGCGATCCTAGCTTTCCTCACCAAAATCCGCATATGAAGTCATCCTGGCCGCTTCTGCGGATTCCTGACTGCATATGCGGTCCCTGCTACCTTCACTCCTAACCGCTTCTGCGGTTCCTTCCTCACTTCTGCGGGGCCACTTCTGTGGTTCCATTTCTGCAGAAGCGGAAATACCATCAACCAGACCCTTCAACCATTCTTCAACTTCCAAATTTGATCTGTTAACCATCCGGAATCCACCCGAGGCCCCCGAGACCTCAACCAGACCTACCAACCAATCGCAAAACACATTACGGACTTGCTCGAGGCCTCAAATCGTATCAAACAACGCTAAAACCATGAATTATACCCTCAGCTTTATGAACTTCAAAATTTCAAACTTCTACTTTTGATGTTTAAACCTATCAAATCACGTGCGATTGACCTCAAATTTTGCACACAAGTCATATTTGACATTACGGATCTACTCTAGCCTTCGGAATCAGATTCCGACCACGATATCAAAAAGTCCACTTCCGGTCAAACTTCTTAAAAACCTTTAAATTTCTATCTTTAGCCAAATGACATTAAAATGACCTACGGACCTCCAAATTCACTTTCGATTGCGCTCCCAACTCCAGAATCACCATACAGAGCTACTCCTAGTCTCGGAATTCCAAACGGACATCGATAACACTGAAATTCACTTCAAACCAAACTTATGAAATTTCTTCTAAAATGCTAACTTCCACAATAGGCGTCAAAACACTCCCGGGTTTTCCAAGACCCGATTCGGACATATGCCCAAGTCCGAAATCATCATACAAACCTGCTGGAACCTTCAGATCTTGATTCCGAGGTTGTTTACTCAAAATTACAATCTTAACCATTTTTTCCAACTTAAGGTTTCTGAAATGAGAATTTTTATTTAAATTTAACTCTGATCTTCCTGAATTTCAATTTCGACCATACGCAGAAGTCGATATACCTAAAATGAAGCTGCTTATGGCCTCAGACCATTGAACGATGTGCTAGAGCTCAAAACGACCGGTCGAGTCGTTACATTCTCTCCCACTTAAACATACATTCGTCCTCGAACGTGCTGAGAATTGCACCGGAGTGGTCTGAAATCGTTGTTTAACTTCTCATGAACCTTCCTGTGCTACCGCAATTCAGTTAAGCACATTAGCTCGATCAATTCTGAATATATTCTCTTTTATTCAAGCGGATACGCCTCAAAGTCCAATTCCAACACCCGAAACTAAATGCCAAGCCTGTTTCCAATATGCGCTCATTATTTCAATAGCTACATGTTGTACCCAGACGTGACTGCATAACTTTGTTGAATTCACACTTTACATCACTTTACTCATAGGACCACAATAACCTTTCTGATCGAATTAATCGAAATTCCACGAATCCGATGCTCCCATTGCACCTCATTACCTACATAGGTTTTGCTCTAATTCTTACAATAACACCAAGACGGAAGAGATGTACCGAAATTCATAACCAACTGCAGAGTCAATAAATCATTAGATCTATACCCCTGACAAAACCATCCCCTCATACAGGACCAAATAATGGCCTTATCTCCATAATACACTTCATATAATCAAATTGCACTGGTCCTAAATCCAATAATCTCGTCTCACCCAGTACGAACTACTCAGGTAACAAACCACCTCGGACACAATCAAAAGTCCCATATGACGCTACCATGTGCCAATAGGCTACCAATTAGAATGTGACACAAAAGGAAACAAACTCCGAAAAGGAGATCTAATTACCCCGCTCGCGAATCATACATGCGACGCGGGCAACATGCTAAACGGACACCCCGCTCGCGAATCATACATGCGATGCAGGCTCACAGCTAGAACGAGCTTCCCTCGGAAAATGGGAAACATAACACATAAAGGCGAATAGGGGAACTGTACTGAACATCACACTGCTGCGGCGTGCAACCCAATCCAAATAACATACCCATGGCGGCGTGCCACCCGATCTAAATAACATACCCATGGCGGCGTGCCACCCGATCCACACATAGAACTCACATAAGGAGATGCACATCGAGCCAAATTTGCTCATTACAACAAAATACCGAATATCGGTCATAAGCATGCTAAATGCATAATAACATCCCAGAGGGAACATATAGCGCCATAAGCTACAAAACCTAAGAACAACGGAGGTGCGATATACAATCTGAATATCAAGAGCCATCTTGCTCATAACACATCATTTCTAAGCGGATCCTAAACACATAGACAATTTCTCAAGCCGTCTCACAACTCCCACGGTGCAATACATCACTACATGGATTATCTAACAATGAAATAACACCCTAACTACTCCATAAGGAGCGCATTACTGAAATGAACACAACTGGCCTGACATAGAGCCCAAATTCACATTTAAATCCATTCCCCGACCTTAAGTCGATCATGATTATAACGCTTAAATGGTCCATACTAATTTCCCTCTTCTCATAACACACAAGGACAACCATCATAACCGGAGTACAGTCCACAACTCAAAATCCGAGTGCCCTCCAGGCATCCATTCTCAATTTAACGATATCATCACAATTCTTCATACTTGGTCTAGATCTTTAATCAATCAAGTGGCTACATGCCACATTTATGCAATCTTCATGTGGAACACACTCCCACGATCTACCATAACAATTAACTGGGTCTTACCTCTAACTCACCGACCGCACTAATGCTGAAAAGCGATCAAGAATCATTAATCATGATACAAGCCCTCTTTACAAAATACCAATCTCAGGTGACGCTGAAGACAATTCCAACTTACTTTAAACACCGAAACTCCTTTCCCGCTCATCCGAGCTTGTGACATATTTGTCCACACAGAACTGCAACTTTGATTCTCGTATCAAATTCATATTACTCGCTGCTCCCCACATGCCCATGAACAGTTGGACACGATTCTTCGTCATAATCCCAGAAGTGCTAATAAATTATTACTTCATCACATCAAAGCTTTTCGGTGAACTCACTTTAGGAGAATCACAGCAATACACAGGCGAATACTTATAATCGTAGAACGTGCAAACATCTAAGTAGTGGTCTAAGCCACCATAGCTCTTCCGGAATCTGCTTCCACATAACAAGACATAACAGTATAATGCTTCAGAATAATATTAATTACGGCGGCTGACAAGCCTCGTACGCACCGCCACCGATCACTTGCATAACTTAATCACGCGGAAAGAGCTGATCTCTACCGCCAATATGCCATATAAATTATGGATAATCAATCATCTTTTTCCAATTTAACCTTGATTTCCTTAAAAATAATACCAACTCCATTCGATACATAGCATACTCCATCTGCACTTATTCCGAGTGACCTTGAATCACGATACTATGCCATCTCAAATCCCATGAATTATTCTGTACCTCCCAAATGCCACACTACAAGCCAAAACATCACAGATCATCATGCGCCTCTTCTCATAGGCTGCTAACAAGCTTGATTCTTTTACCCGTAATTATACGCTTGAAATCATTAGGCAACACGCCTCATCTCATAAATTTACCATGACGATTGTTGAGAGCCACCCGCTCTGACTTGGCCCCGAATATAATCAACTCCATGATTCTCCCATCACACGAGTACCCCCTTGGCAAAGAACCCGCCGAATCACTTCCCTTGGAACCCGCATCTGCACAAAGGAAAACCCTGAATCTTTCCCCTAAGTCTGAGCATGATCCAATAAGGCCAACAATAGCCCACCCTTAATAATTCATTTGCCCAGATTTCCATTTATGGTCTTTCCCCGTAGCTAAAATAGCCCAATAATATGCTAATAACCTGAAACCTCCGAGCAGTTAACTCTGCAACCCCATCATAAGAGGTGGGACTCTCCCACTTAGCTTGAAGCCATTATTTCACAACTCTGGAATTTACCAAAATTCCCTAGCTTCCATCAACATAACCTTGCACGATTAACCGCAAAAATTCTCGGATTCTTTCTGCAAAACCGCATTCTTTTATACTCTAATTCGCCCACTACATTTGCACGACCGATCTCTTTGCTACATAACCGATACAATTCTTCGCAGAAGCCTCGCCAACCACGCGACTACTAACCTGCTCACTTGGGTAACCCGCCTATAGAAGGCTCTCCCCGGTATCTTCCCACACTGCCGCACAAGGTACAATTACTATGACATCAATGACCCTCCCTGAGTCTGAGCTCACTCTCCAGTTCCATAGGTCTATTTACCCCTCCTGGACATCATTTAAATGTGCGACAACATCCTTCCAATTCAAATTTTATGCTGCATCCTTCTTCATTTAAACGGCTCCTTTTCGTTATACTAAATCTCCGGCCACTAAGGGCCGTGGTGGCGCCGGACACCTCTGTCAAGCAAGTCAACTAAATCCTCTTTTAATACCTTTGAAAATCTAGGATTTTCCTTCCATTTTCATAATTAAAATAATCTCTACTTCAATTCAACTTAAGCAATAACTCTTAGTACACATCTTTCGAAAACCATCCCAGAACTCGATGTCACAAGTGCATGAGCATCTATTGATAACGAAATTAAAATACAGCATCTATCTGAAATACAGTGGACAGGGAGTAAGTATAAAAATGCTGAAAGGAACTACACTAGCTGCGGGTCGCCTCGAACAATGCAAATCACCTAGTCCTAGAATCCTCCGCGCTGCTACGCCCAGTAGGCTGCTAGAGATGGATATACCTGTGCAACAAAAATGCACAGAAGTGTAGTATGAGTACGTAATCAACGTGTACTCAATGAGTATCCCGTCTAATCTTGAAGAATTAGAGACGAGATGGTCAACTTTGACACTTACTAGTGGTCCAATAATAATACACTAAATGTGTGAAGAAATCAGGGATTTTATATATCGGTTCTAACTCACAAAGCTGGTAAACAGGCAATACACCTTCAATAAATAATAAAGGATTTTCAAGATCTACTTTTCTTTATTTTATCAATTTATATCAAGCCATGGAAGGCAGCATTCGCGTATAAAATTCTAAGGCAATGATATATAAATCATGCGCAAATCATGCTGAGGCGACGAACCGCTCTAATCGAAAAGAAATGTGCACTTGCCGAGGGTCAATAACGCGCCTATAGATAGATCTATTTAGTCTGTCGAGGCGTTCGGCCCGTTCCAAAGTGAACACATAGAGACATTCAATCAAGAAGCCAACATGGGGCAATTATTCAAAGCAAAGTTAATTCTCTTTTAACGATTTAAGAAAATAAGGTTTTGATCCTGTTAAAAATTCATTCACTATTTTGATGTGGTTTAAGAAATTCAACTATCCATAAGATTACAAATATTCAAAGTATAGCATGCTTTTGGGTCCTAGACTACCCGGATAGTAGCATAATAGTAGCTACGCATGGACTCTCATCATCTTGTGCGTACGTAGCCCCCACAAATAGGAGCACATAATCAATTATTTCACCTATGGGGACAATTCCCTCTTACAAGGTTAGAAAGGAGACTCACCTCGCTCCGAAGATCCACACCGGCAGTACATGCCGTTCCGAAGACTCGAATTGATGCACCACGCTCGAAAACTAGCCAACAGTTACGCAAATCCATTAATATATGCTCAATTATTCCTTACATTCTAATTTATAGCAATTCCTAACTCTGATTGAAAAGTTGACTAAAATGCCCTCGGGCCCACATGCCCGGAAATCCAAAAATTTTCGAAGATAAAGATTACCCATGACCTTAGGAACTCAAATATATAATTTTCACTAATTTTCCTACCCAAAATCATGGCTAAATCCCAAGAATATACTTTTCTAGGTTTTCCACCAAAACCTCAAGTTTTATACCAATTTTCATGCCCAAATCCATACATAATTGATGTATTCAACTCAAAATATGTGGGGATAACTTACCTTATCATTGATGACGAAAATCCCCTCTTGAAGCTCCCCCAAAAATCGCCCAAGCCATGAAAACTGAGAGAAATGAACTCAAATTACGATTTGTTAAACATCCATTCTGCCCCAGCTATTTCCGCTTCTGCGGAATTATTTTCGCTTATGCAGTTAAAATGCCGCTTTTGCGGTTCCTTTCCAAGCCGCCCAGCTTCCGCTTCTATGCTTCCTTTTCTGCAGGTGCGGTCCCGCATCTGCAGCTCCCTGACCGTATCTGCAGTCCCAGCTTTCCTCACCAAAATCTGCATCTGCGGTCTTCCAGGCCGCTTCTGCGGATTCCTGACCGCATATGCGGTCCCTGCTCCCTTCACTCCCAACCGCTTCTACGGTTCCTTCCTCGCTTCTGCGGGGCCGCTTCTGCGGTTCCATTTCTGCAGAAGCGAAAATACCAGCAACCACACCCTTCAGCCATTCTTCATTTTCCAAATTCGATCCGTTAACCATCCGAGGCCCCCGGGACCTCAACGAAAACTACCAACCAATCTCAAAACACATTACGGACTTGCTCGAGGCCTTAAATCGTAACAAACAACACTAAAACCATGAATTACACCCTGATTCAAGCTTTATGAACTTCAAAATTTCAAACTTCTACTTCTGATGTTTAAACCTATCAAATCACTTCCGATTGACCTAAAATTTTGTACACAAGTCATATTTGACATTACGGACCTACTCCTGCCTTCGAAATCGGATTCCGACCCCGATATCAAAAATTCCACTTTCGGTGAAACTTCTCAAAAACCTTCAAATTACTATCTTTAGCCAAATGGCTTCAAAATGACCTACAGACCTCCGAATTCACTTCCGATCGCGCTCCTAATTCCAAAATTATCATACGAAGCTACTCCCAGTCTCGGAATTCCAATCAGACATCGATAACACTGAAATGCACTTCAAACCAAACTTATGAAATTTATTCTAAAATGCTAACTTCCACAATAGACGCCAAAACACTTCCGGGTTATCCAAAACCCAATCCGGGAATACGCCCAAGTCCGAAATCATCATACGAACCTGCTGGAACCTTCAGATCTTGATTCCGAGGTTGTTTACTTAAAATTCTAATCTTAGCTATTTTCTCCAACATAAGGCTTCTGAAATGAGAATTTCCATTTAAATTTAACTCTGATCTTCCTGAATTTCAATTCCGACCATACGCACAAGTGGATATACCTGAAATGAAGCTGCTCGTGGCCTCAGACTGCTGAACGACGCGCTAGAGCTCAAAACAACCGGTCGGATCGTTACAATAAAGATAGTAGATATTAAATGTGTATAACAATTGAAGCTCAAGATAGTTAGATATATTTAAAAACTTGTCATAATAATTGAAAAATTTTCAAAATAATTGAAAAGATTCACCAGCTTTATATTGATAAAATCTCAAAAAATAAAATAGATAATTTAGGCCACTTATATTTTAAAAATAGGAGCACAAGAATGTCTTAAGATAAATTAATAAATATTATCATACCTAAGATTTATAAATTATTAAAAACCTTGAGGGATAATATTGTTGCTTCACTAATAGAATTGACATGGAAATATTTGTTACATAAAGTCTTGACTATATAGAACTCTCTCAAATGAAACTCCAGAATCATGAATCCCCAAACCAAAAATCACCCAAACTACTTGATATTGATCATGACATTTCCACTCAATCTAACCTACAAACTAAATTATCCTTCAAGGACATGTTAACAATATCTAGTCCAATGATATTTGACTCTACTCTAAATCAAAAAGATTTGGAGTTAACAGAAAATTCTCATACAGAAGAAAGGGTTGACAGTCCGGATTCCCCTATTGCAAGAGGCATCAACGTATTGCTTTGTCAGAAGAAGACAGACAAAGAATTAACGAGCCATGGAAGAATGCTATCATAGTGAAGTTGGTGGGAAAATGCATGTTTCATCACTACTTGCAAAAAAAAAATTCAAGATTTATGGAGGCCAATAGAAGATCTCCAAATGATTGATCTAGGAGAAGACTACTACATAATCAAGTTAAAAAACGAAGATAACATGGAGAAGGATATTCAACAAGGACCTTTGTTCATTAATGGACATTTCCTCTCCATAACTAAATGGAAACCAAATTTTGTGGCTTCAAAAGAGAGGCTAACAACAACGGAAGTATTGGTTAGACTCCCACAACTGCCTACAGAATTTTACGATGGCAAAATACTTGAAAAATTTGGTAATGCAATTGGTCGATTATTAAGGATTGATATTTATACTTTAACCACACTAAGGGGAAGATATGCAAGACTATGTGTTGAACTTTCATTAGGAATTCCAGTCCAGTCATTTCTATATGCGGGTCAACACAAACAACACATCCATTATGAAGGAGATAACTTCCTATGCACAAATTGTGGTAGAGTAGGCCACACAAAAAAATAATATTTTTTATTAAATTGGATTTCAAGGCAATTAAGGAAATAACGAAGGAGCAAGCAACATCCTCAATTTTGGAAAATCAACAAGAGGAGTGGAAGACAATTTGCTTTAACAAAGGAAGGAGACAAGCATCAAGAAGCATTCAACAAGATACCATCAAGCCAATCAACAATAACAAAGGTCTAGGTATCCTTGTTAAGATGTTCAATGCTAGCACTGGTAAGTTCCTTGATACTAATTATTTACAATACAAATCAAAGGATCCAAAGGATTCCACTACTTCAATGGACATAAAGGAAGAAAAAATTTCTACTGCCACTACTAAGGAAAGGAATCCGGCAGCCATGGCTAAAACATGAACTTCCTTACTTATAAAAAATAAGTTTAATATCTTAAAAAATGAGCAAATTATTTTAGATGAAACCACTAATGAAACCACCCAAGGGAATAAGTTATTGTTTATTAATCCTAATAATAGCTATGCAAAAGAACAAATGTCCACCCCAAATAAGGATTTTGCCATGTTGGATATTAACGTGTCTATTCCTAAAAAAATTGAAAATAATTCCATGCAAGAAAGATGGACAAAAGACAATTGTAAACCTACTACTAATACCAACTACACTTCCCTTTCTACCAATGAAACAAAATAATTTGGTAATTACACTAGCTTAACCAAAAATCCGGAGAAAGATCTTTCATTAGGATTTTATAATCTCTCCTTCCCTGAGCATGTATGACAAATGGAAAACAAAATATGGCCAAGTATTACATTTGTACAATAGCCATAGCCAATATATGGATACTACACCCATAGAAGAAAAAACTATAAACAATGGCATTGGGCAACCAAAAGCCATTCAATCGGCGCCCCAAATCATTGCTATACCACCCAATCCCTCTCAAGCAACTCCTAGCCTTTTTCCCATGCCTAAGTTAGAGATCTAAAGTATTACTATATCCTTTAAAAATTCCCAGAATTCCCTTTTCTCCCCAAATAAAAAATCCTCAGATAATATACGTCCAACCCCCACAAGCATAGGACTACCTGCCTGTGTCATGGATGGAAATGAGATTAAAGGGCCATGCAGTATCATTCAACCTTCAAATAACCGGCTAGGACTCAATTTTCATACTACACAACACTCAGTATTTAACTTCACTAGTACCGGAGGGTATGAGGTTAGCCAAGAACAATTGCCTCAATCAAGTATGGCTAAACAACATCCTACAACCTCTAGCTCCCTCAGTAAACCCTCAACTAGTGCATGCAATGAGAAACCATTGGAATATACCACCCCACTTCAACCCCATATACCTTCAGAATACTCTCCTAGACATGTCATTCTTTCCCCCGGAAACACTAACTCAACTCGATCCTATTTTTATGCCATGGGAGAACCCTCCACTAGTTCAGGAACCTCACATTCCTCAACCACCCCATCAACCCCCATCACCACCTTATCAACCTGCTCAAAACCAAGAACCAGTAGAGGCAGATATGGAGAAGGAGGAGGAGGAGGAGGAACCTCTTAATATAATCTTAGAACGAGTCTTAGAGTTCTCAAACCTAGACGGGGTAAAAGTATTTCTCTTTACGAAGATGCAAGAGAAGAGGCACGTACTCAACTGCCCACTAGCATTATACAAATACTCGATGGACATCAGGCCACCTCAAGATCCAACGGTGGGGAATAGGACAATGATATTAGTACCAGCATTGAGAAGGAATCCAATTCTGGGAACTTTGAGGGAAACGAGGAATCACCAAACCAAAACCATAATGTCTCTATGAATCGACCTACTAATATCATTATATGGAACATAAGAGGTAGTAATAATGAAAAGTTTAGAAGAAATTTCAGAGAAATGGTCGACATTGATAAACCATGCATGGTGGCCTTACTGGAAACTAGAATGGGTAGCCATGTTGAACTGCTCAATGACTTCGGATTTACAGAGATGATAGAGGTTGCATCAAAAGGCCAAGTTGGAGGAATTGTGTTACTATACAACCACGAGGTGGCTACTGTCAAAAACTTTGTCGGTAGAAATCAGAAAATCCATGCAACGATTGAGGTACTCCCTATACATAAAATTTGGCTTTTAGTACAATATATGCCAGTACTATCTTATATAATAGAAATGCCAAGTGGGAAAATCTAGAAAATATTAGTAGAAATCATATAGGCCCTTGGATGGTAGGAGGGGATTTCAATGATGTTTTTAGTCCCAATAATAAATTTGGAGGCAAGCCTCTTAATGACTCAGAGCCAAATTCCTTTGGTCCAAGATTAATAGTTGTAAACTCATTGATCTTGGATTCAAGGGATGCAAATTTACTTGGTCTAACTATAGGCATAAGAATAAGGGTTTAATAATGAAAAAGTTGGATAAAGTATTTGAAAATGATGAATGGATTAATTTATTCCCTAAAAGTTCTAAAATTCATCTTCCTAAAACTTACTCGGATCACAACCCTATCCTAGTAGAACTAATACCTAGAATTAGAGCCCTCCATAAATAACCCTTTAGACTAGAAATATTTTGGTGCAAATACCCGGAATTTCAATCTTTATTGAGATACAATTGGTGTGACCTAGATTTCCTTAGAGCTAGTCACATATTTGTTCAATGCTTAAAAGATTGAAAGCTAGAACATTTGCTGATATTATCGAAAAAATGTGTAAATTGTTAGCTCGTCTAAATAGTATACAAAATTTTAAAAATTATGCTATGAACATTTTCTTACAAAACCTTGCAAAAGGACTAAAAAGAGACTACAATGATCTTCTGTTAATAAAGAAAGATTATTGGAAAATTAGATCTAGTGTTATGTGGTTAAATGAAAATGACTAACGCAAAAAAAATTCACATTTGTGCCTCAAATAGGAAGAGACGTAATAAAATAAATTTTTTCAAGGATGATGCTGGAAATTGGATCAATGATCCCCTTTTAATTATGTCTTATGTCAATAACTATTTTGAAAATACTTTCACTACTTTTCATAGCACTACTAATGAGAAAAACCCTCTAAACCATAGTTCTAATATTGGCCAAGTTAACCTTAGTGCATTAGATAGATCCTTGCAAGAAATTGAAATTGAAAGGGCTATTTTTTCTTTCAAACCTTTTAAAACTCAGGACTCAAATGGACTCCACCACTTTTTTTTTAACCAAAAATAATGGAGTACCATAGGCCCTTCAGTTGTGAAACTTTGTCAGGACATTTTTAGCACCCAAGTAATTCCCCCAATTATTAATAATACCTATCTTTGTCTAATACCCAATATTCCAAATGCAAACAACATTAGGAATTTTAGGCCAATTGGTCTTTGTAACACCATTTATAAAATTATCACAAAGGTTCTAGCAAATAGGCTAGAACCATTCCTAGATCACCTAATTAGTCGCTTTCAAGCTAGCTTCATGAAAAATATCAGAGCTTCCTATAATGCCGTCATTATCCAAGACCTAGTTTCATACCTAAAATAAATTAAAAGGAAAACAAGGTCAAATGATCCTTAAAATTAATTTGTAGAAGGCTTTTGATCGTCTTGAGTGGTCCTTTATACATCATACCCTTTGGTACTTTAAATTTCTATTCAAATTCTTAAAATTTCTATTAAATTGTATTTCAACTAGTTCGATAGCAGTCCTAGTGAATGGCTCCATTACAAACTCTTTTGAGCCAACTAGGGGAATTAGGCAAGGGGACCACATCTCTCCTTATATCTTTATCCTTGTTTGGAAATACTTTCAAGATATATAAACCATCAAGTAGACATAAGGAATTTGGATCCAATAACTACAGAGAGGAAGTGTCCAAATTTTTTCCACATATTCTTCGCAGACGATCTCACTTTGATGGCCAAAGGCAATAAAAATTCATGCCACACCATCAAGGGAGGTCTAGACTATTTTAGTACTATTTCAGGACACAAAATTAACCTTACCAAATCAAAAATTATGTTTTCAAAAAATTATTCTAAATCTATCATAAAAGATATTACTCACATGCTAGATATTGAAAAAATTGTGAGTCATTTGGCACCCACCTAGGTTTTTCTATCATAAATAATTTCCCTAGGCCAAGGGACTACCAATCCATTGTTGATAAAATGAGATCTAAACTAGCTGCTTGGAAAATAAAATTTATCTATATAGCTGGTAGAACAACTGTCACGACCCAGATTTCTCACCTTCGGGGTCGTGATGGCGCCTACTCGTAGAAGCTAGGCAAGCCACAAATCATAAACTCCGAACTCTTTTTATTTTAAAATAATTGTATCAATCATAACAACAAGCGTTAAATATTTATATAATAGTGAAATAAGAAATTAAAGTGGAAGACTTAAATTAAATAAGCTGAAAATAATACGGAATTCAACATGTGCCTCTACCCACGGACTGGTGTCACAACAACCACGAACTACTAAGAGTACTAAATACAATCGTTTGAAAAAAATATAAAATAATTTGTCACGAAAACATGAGATAAAAAATGAAATATAAGATAGAGGAGACGCCGGGCTTGTGGACACGTGCAAGGCTACCTCGGAGACTTGGTGGACTGAAGGCTGGCTCCTGAGCTACTGTTGTTGTCCGATACCTGGATCTGTGCAAAAGAGCAAAGAGTGTAGTATCAGCACAACCGACCCCATGTGATGGTAAGTGCCTAGCCTAACCCCGGCGAAGTAGTGACGAGGCTAGACCAGACTACCACATAAACCTGTGCAGTTATATATACATAAACAGCGGAATCGAGATACAGAGATAACCAATCATTATGGGAGGGGGATCATGCCACAGGGAAGTAAAAATTCCAAGTAAAAGTCATCAAGTAACGAAGGAAACAACATAACTCAGACATAGATAAAGAATCAGAAAGCAGCAAGTGCACGACATACCCTTCGTGCTTTTACTCTCATCCTCACCAAGCAATGATATAACAAAACGTCCACGGCATCACCCTTCATGTTTTTACTCTTTTTCCTCACCAAAGCAATTATATGATCAAATGTGCACGGCATCTCCCTTCGTGCTTTTACTCTCTTTCCTCACATGTAATCAATAGATTCGGCATGGAATAGTACATCGTGCGGTAAGACATTACCCTTCGTGCTTTACACTCTTTCCTCACAATAACAAATAATGCACGACATCACCCTTCGTGCTTTAACACTTTTCCTCACCCAAACAACAATCACAAACAAGGGCCAAGGGAATAAACAAAATAATAATAGAAATCCTGACATGGGTACTCAATAAAATAATTAAATCCCAGCAAGGGTACAACATCAACAACCTCAACATCCCGGCAAGGGGGGATAATCCACAAATTAACAATATCCCGGCAAGGGAACAATTTAATAACTCTTTCTCCTTCTTTCACTTTTATTTCGTAACTCACTTTAGCATTTGAGCCAATGCTCCACAGGGTTCAATCATTTCATATACTTTCAAAATTGAAATATATCTTGAGCCAATGCTCCTCGATGTTCATAAGTCACAATTTCCTTTTAACAAGCTTTTCACAATAAATAGGAATCATCATCAAACATGAGAGTTATGATGAAATCAAGATATTCACAATTTAAAGACTCGCGGACATGCTAGACACAAACGTATAGATACTCACCACATTCCTATACGCCGTACACGACAATTACCACATAGCAAATAGGTCACAACTCCTAATTCTTCAAGCTAAAGTTAGACCAAACACTTATCTCGATGCCTTGAACACAACTCAAGCCTCAATTATTTCTTTACCCCTTGATTCCACCACCAATTCACTTGTATCTAATCACGAATCACTTAATTACATTAATAAAAACTAAATGAATCAACCCCAATGCTTGAAAATGAGTTTTCCAAAGTTTTGCCCAAAAAGTCAAAAATTGCCCCCGAGCCCACGTGGTCAAAATCTGAGGTTCGAACCAAAAATCGATTACCCATTCCCCCATGAACTCAAATATATAATTTGTTTTGAAATCAGACCTCAAATCGAGGTCCAAATTCCCAATTTTTAAAAAACCTAGGTTCTACCCAAAACACCCAATTTCTCCTATGAAAATCTTTGATTTTAGGTTGAAATCATGTTAAAAGATGTTAATGATTGAAAGAAATAAGTAAGAACTAACTTACAATTGATTTGGAAGAAGACTTGCTCTTGGAAAATCGCCTAAGTGTGTTTGGGTTTGAGAAACCACTGAGCTCTACCCCTACCTCGGCCTTTAGCACGGCCTCAGCCTCGCCCTTTAGCACGGCCTCAGCCTCGCCCTTCGCCCCTAGTAGGTTCTACTACTGGGGGCTCGGGCTGCTGAGCGGTAGATGAGGAAGCACGTGTTCTTGCCATCTGCAAAAGAACAGAGTAGAAATTCAATTAGCTTTGAGAAACCAAACCGCACGACAAGAAAGAATAAATGTGAAACGTTTCCTAACTCTGTAGCCTTTTGGGGATAAATGCAGACGCCTCCGTACCGATCCCTCAAACTCTATTGAGCTTGTCCATGAATTGTGAGACCTATGTAACCTAGAGCTCTAATACCAACTTGTCACAATCCGGATTTCCCACTATCGGGGGTCGTGATGGTGTCTACTCGTAGAAGCTAGGCAAGCCATAAATCATAACTCCTAACTCTTTTTATTTTAAATCCTTTTATCAATCATAAAAACAAGTGTTAAATATTTAAATAAAAGCAGAATAAGAAATTAAAGAGGAATACTCAAATTAAATAAGCTAAAAATAATACGGAATTCAACATGTGCCTCTACCCAAGGACTGGTGTCACAACATCTACGGACTACTAAGAGTACTAAATACAATCGTTTGAAATAAATATAACATTGTTTGTCTCGAAAACATAAGATAACAGAATAAAATATAAGATAGAGGAGATGCGGGCCTACGGATGCGTGTAAGGCTATCTCGGAGTCTCGGTGGACTAAAGGCTGGCTCTTGAGCTACTGCTGCTGTCCGGTACCTGGATCAGTGCAAAAAGGCATAGAGTGAAATATCAGCATAGTGCCTAGCCTAACCCCGACGAAGCAGTGACGAGGCTAGACTGGACTACCACATAAACTTGTGCAGTTATATATACATATACAGCAAAATCGAGATACAGAGATAACCAATCATTATGGGAGGGGGAGCATGCCATGGGGAAAGTAACAATTCCAAGTAAAAGTCAACAAGTAACAAAGGAAACAACATAACTCAGACATCGATAAAGAATCAGAAAGCAGCAAGTGCACGACATCATACTTTTACTCTCATTGTCACCAAGCAATGATATAATAAAACATGCAAGGCATCACCCTTCGTGTTTTTACTCTCTTTGCTCGCCAAAGAAATTATATGATAAAATGTGCATGATATCACCCCTTCATGCTTTTGCTCTCCTTCCTCATATGTAATCAATAGATTCGCCAAGGAATGGTACATCATGAGGCACGACATCACCCTTCATGTTTTACACTCTTTTCTCACAATAACTAACAATGCACAACATCACCCTTCGTGCTTTAACACTCTTCCTCACCCAAACAACTATCACAAACAAAGGGCAAGGGAATAAATAAAATAATAATAGAAATCCCAACATAATAACATAAACAATTAAATCCCGGCAATGGTACAACATCAACAACCTAAACATCCCGTCAAGGGGATAACCACAAAGCAACAATATCCCAGAAAGGGAACAATTTAATAACTCTTTCTCCTTCTTTCACTTTTATTTCATAACTCACTTTACCACTTGAGCCAATGCTCCAAAGGGTTCAATCATTTCATATACTTTCACGATGGTAATATATCTTGATCCAATGCTCCTCGATGTTCATAGGTCATAATTTCCTTTCCACACGCTTTTCACAATAAATAGGAACCATCACCAAGGCATGAGAGTTACAACAAAATCAAGATATTCATAATTTAAAGACTCACGGTCATGCTAGACACCAACGTATAGATACTCGTCACCATGCCTATACGTCGTACTCGACAATTACCACATAGCAAACAGGACTCAACTCCTAATCCCTTAAGCTAAGGCTAGACCAAACACTTTCCTCGATGCGTTGAACACAAATCAAGCATCAATTATAGCGCTACCCCTTGATTCCACCGCCAATTCGCTCGTATCTAATCACGAATTACTTAATTACATTCATAAATACTAAAGGAATCAACCCTAATGCATGAAAATGAGTTTTCCAAAGTTTTACCCAAAAAATAAAAAATCGCCCCCGGGCCTACGTGGTCAAAACTCAAGGTTTGAACAAAAATTCGATTACCCATTCCCCCACGAACTCAAATATATAATTTGTTTTAAAATCTGACCTCTAATTGAGGTCCAAATCCCTAATTTTTGAAAAACTTCCCCCGTGAAAATCTTTGATTTGTTAATGATTGAAATGAATGAGTAAAAACTAACTTACACTTGCCTTGGAAGAAGATTTATTCTTGAAAAATCACCTAAGTGTGTTTGGGTTTGAAAAAATATGAAAAATGGGGTTCAAAATTGTTTAAGTGTAAAATTGTAGGTCTCTGATATGGGAAATGCGAACAGGGGTTCCCAATTGCGAACCCTGACCTTGCAGATATGGGAATTGCGAAGCACAATTCGCATTTGCGAACCCTTCAATAATTCCGGACCTTCGCATTTGAGAGACAATGGTCACATTTGCGGTGGTCGCATTTGTGACATATTGATCGCATTTGCCATCCCTGGCCATCATGGAAACCTTCGCATTTGCGATGAAGGATCAGGTCTGGGTTGTTTCGTATTTGCAAGCTCGCATTTGCGAGCCAATGTGAAGCTTGCAGGTCAGTTCATATCAGCTAACTTTTAAGTTCAAAAATGCAACCCGTGGCCTATCCAAAACACGATCGAGCCCTCAAGGCTCCAAACCAAATATACACACAACCTCAAAAATATCCGATGGACTTATTCGTGCGATCAAATCACCAAACTAACATCACAAACATCGAATTAAATGTCAAAATCTAAGAATTATATCAATTTAAAAAAAATCAAAATTTTATATTTAGGTCCGAATCACGTCAAACGACGTCTGTTTTCAACCAAATTTCACAGGAATGACCTAACCCATATATAAGACCTATACCAGGTGTTGGAACCAAAATACAGGCCCGATACCAACACGTTCTAATCAATTTTCATTTCAAATTTCTTTAAACAATTTTAGAAAACAATTATACAAAAAAAAAATTCATTTCTCAGGCTTGGGACCTCGGAATTTGATTCTGGGCATACACCCAAGTCCCATATTTTCCTACGGATCCTCCGGGACCGTCAAATCGTGGGTCCGGGTTCGTTTACCCAAAACATTGACCAATGTCAAATTTATTCATTTTAACATCAAAACTTAGCATTTTTCATAGAATTTTATATTTAAGCTTTCCAACTATGCGCTCGGACTGTGCATGCAAATCGAGGCAACTCTAAATAAGGTTTTCAAGGTCTCAGAGACACATAATTCAATTAAAAATAGGCGATGACCACTTTGGGTCATCACAACAACGCTCTCACATTCTTGTTTAAATTCGATACCAGACCACTATATGCAATATACCATACTGCCCAAAAAGATCCATAATAAACTTTACAAGGTGCAAAGAGATTTCATATGGGGGTCTACAAATAAGATGAAAAAAATCCACCTTATAAGTTGGTCTACCATTTGCCAATCAAAATCAAATGGTGGTCTGGGTATCCATAGTGCTAATTCAAAGAATTTATGCGCATTAGCTAGTATGGTTTGGAGAATGCTCACCAATCCTACCTCTCCTTGGGCTACTCTATTAATCTCTTCCTATGCTTCTAGTAAAGCTAATAATAAAAATTCATTTATTTGGAAGAGCATTAGACAGGGTTGGCAGTCATTCTCTCAAGAACTTACTTGGTCCCCCCACATCCTCTCTAACATGAAGATATGGGAAATCAATTGGGTCCCAAGTATAGGAAGTCTTAGAGAAATAGTGGAAGGACCACTCCAAAAAAAAGATCAATCCTTAAAACTAAACGACTTATTCAATGGGGAAAATTGGGACTTTGATAAAATTTCCCTTATTATTTCGAACAACATTAAGGAAATTATTAGCACGGTTAGAATTTGGCTAAGGGGCCCAAGAAGTGACATTCATATATGGTCACTAACTACTAAAGGCTTTTGGACAACGAAATCTTGCTTCAACTTATTAGAGCCTCCAAAGCACAACCTTATGGATTTCCAATGGATTTGGAACCTTAATTGTCCCAATAAAATAAAATTATTTTTGTGGCAATGCCTCCATAATAGGATTCAATGTAGACAATATCTGGCAAGAGTTGGCTTAACGTAGATCCAATATGTCCGGTATGCAAAAATAACAAAGAAGATTCTATACTCCACATTTTCTTTAGCTACAATGCAATCAAACCTTTTTGGCACAATGTTAGGTGGAACCACTACTACAAAGCATCAGGTGATGTAACGATCCGACCGATTATTTTGAGCTTTTATACTTTGCTCGTCAGTTCTCAGGTATGACTAGCCCTGTGAGATGTATTATGACTTATGTAAATCATTGGTTTTGGTTTTCAAGGTAATCGGAATGAATTTGGAAGAACATGTTCTCAGCCTTGTATTGAGGTGGTACTAGTGAGCTTGCGGTACAACTCTTTTTTTTGAGTCATTTTTATGATTGTAGTATGCTCGGATTGTTTCTTATGGGTGTGCTTATTGCACAAGTTGAGGCTTTTGTCTGTATTAAGGTGTCATATCACCATAATGATTATATTGGATTAGATTATATTTTTGGGATCTTTAATGAATACAAACAAATTTTATTTCAGCATGTTGGAAGGATAAATATCGAGGTTCGGCTTAGAAATTTGCTATGGTCTTTGCCAAAGGAGAAGTGGCCTGATGAATGGTTTATCTGAGAAATGATTATGGTTTATTACGTGTTTCATTTATCATTGGCAGTATATGAAAGTGTTTGAATGAGACTTTAGTTGATAAGAGGTTTTCGATCAATATTCGGTTGTTGTGTGCAACTACTGTGATTAGAATTTAACGCTGCAAGCATTTGAGTTATGTGGTAAATCATGTAATTGCACCTGAGGTTGTAGGTATGGGTTATTATAGCTTGTTCGGGCTTATTCAGAGTATAGATGTGAGATTATGATCTTGTGGATGATTTCGGAAGGGGAAATTATGGTTCTAAGGTTTAAAGTTTAGGTTGGATTGTGAAATATTTGTTACATCATATTATCTGACCTATATGATATAGGGTGATGTGGGATCACCCCCGAGTATATGCATGGTAAGGTCATTCAATGATTGGTTGGCTTTTGGAACAACTCTGGGCATGTTCGAGGACGAACGTATGTTTAAGTGGGGATGATGTAATGATCGGACCGGTTGTTTTGAGTTTTTGCACTTTGCTCATCAGTTATTGGGCATGACTAGCCTCGTGTGATGTATTATGACTTATATAACTCATTGGTTTTGGTTTTTAGGGTAATCGAAATGAATTTGGAAGAACAGTTCTCAGTTTGAAGCTTGAAATTTGAAAGGTTTGACCAAGTTTTGACTTGTTTGTATATGATCTTGGATTGGAATTTTTATGATTTGGTTAGCTCCATTAGATGATTTGGGACTTAGGAGCATGATCGGAATGCATTTTGGAAGTCCGCGGAAGGTTTAGGATTGAATTGGCGAAATTAATTTTTTGATATTTTTCGATTGATATTTTGATATAGGGGTCCGAATGGAACTCCGGAAGCTGCAATAGATTCATTATGTTGTTTGGGATGTGTGTGCAAAATTTTAGGTCATTCGGACATGGTTTGGTATACTTTTTGATCAAAGGCGGAATGCGGAAGATTTTAGAATTTTACGCTTGAATTCGATGTGTTTTGGTGGTTTTGATGTTGTTTAAGGTATTTTGAAGATTGGTACAAGCTTGAATAGGGTTATGGGATATGTCTGTGCTTTAGGTTGAGGTCTCGAGGACCTTAAGGTAATTTTGGATGGTTGACGGAGAGTTGAGAAATTTGAGAAGCTATAGATTTTTGCTGCTTCTAGTATTTTTGCACCTACAGATTGAGGACCGCAGGTGCAATGCTATTGGTGCATAAAAGAGACCACAAAAGCGGTGCTGGCTGTAGAAGCGGAGACTTTGACCGCATCTGCGAGACTGCATGTGTGGTACCTAGGTCGCTAATGCGAAATCTGAAGGAATAAATGAAATCCGCAGAAGCGGATATTTTTCCGCAGATGCGGAAGCTTATGTGCGCTTATTGAATCGCAGATGCGAAAATGTCTGGACAGAACATATAAGTTATTTCCTTCGCAATTTTTAGAGGGTTTGTTCACTTTTTAACTTTTTAACACGAATTTGAGAGCTTTGGGTGATTTTGAAGAGAGAATTCAAGGAGAACTCATTGAGGTAAGAATCTTGGGCTTAAAAACTTGATTCTATGGTATTAATGCATGGATTAGAGCTGTAACTAAAGGTAAAATATGAGAAAACTAGGGCTTAGAAACCTAGGCCGTTGATTGAGGATTTAGAAGACCATTTGTGGTCAGATTTTTTAACTTTTTATATGCATGAACTCGTGGAGAGATAAGGAGTCTAATGACGCGAATTTTGTCGTACTCTGAGACGTAAGCTTGGGGGTCGAGTTTTGGTAATTTCGGTAATTGTGATGCTTTTTTATTATTTCTCAAGTGGACTTGGTCCCTTTAGCATAACTTACTGGTTACGTTCTAATTTTAGTAGATTCGGAGCATCCAGAGGCCGATTCGAGGGGCAAAAGCATTGCGATCTAGATTTCGTGCGGGATTGAGGTGAGTATTAATTTTAAATGCTGTTCTGAGGGTATGAAACCCCGGATTGCACATCGCTGTGCTATGTTGAGGTGACACACATGCTAGATGACGAGGTAGGGTCGTGCATCGTTGGGGATTGTGAATTAGTCCATCCCGAATGACTATTTTTCTGTATAATTAGTAGTTAATTATTTGATATCATTATATTTTGGGCTAAATGCCATATTTGGTCTTCGTGCCAACTGTTTAAACCCTTAGGGGATTGTTAATAATATTTTCCTCATTATTTGATTTTATATTTGTGTTTAGTCATGCCATATGTTTAAATGTTTTCAAAACTCGTCTATGTTATTCTGTTTTAGAAACCTTAAATGATTTTTTAAAGTTATTTTGAGCTGAGCTGAGCTTCGCATTTTACTGTTGCCCGAGGGGCTTATGAGATTCTGACTGAGTAAGGCCGATGACCTGTGGTGTGAGGATACTTTTGGGTCAAGTTGCATGCTGCAGCAGTGATATACTAATTATGATAATGAGGCCGAGGGCCTGAGATTGTACGCCACGAGGTGGCTTGATATTGATATGAGGCTGAGAGCCAGTTTATGATGCCACGAGATGGCTTGATATTGCATTTGGGCCATAAGGGACCCCTCCAGGAGTCTGCACACCCCCAGTGAGCGTGGGTACCCATTGTGATGTGAGATTGAGCTCGATGGCTGGTATTGATCTGAGATGTTGCCCGAGGGGCGGATTTGTCGATACTGTGCCCGAGGGGCAGATTTGTCGTTACTGTGCCCGAGGGGCGAACCTCTATGTTTTTATTTTCCCTTAATTGTCTATCAATTACCTGCTTAATTGTTGAAAAAGGCCTTTTCATGAAATTACATTCGAGCTAAAGTGTTTTTACTCATATTTCACTGATTTACTATTTTTAAATGGTTTTACTGCTTCATTATAAAATGCTTTGCGCCTTACGTAATTTCTTGCTTTCAATCTTCATTTACATTTGTTCTCAATGAGTTGGAGTACTCATTTTACTCCCTGCAC
The DNA here is from genome assembly GCA_026770625.1 of Nicotiana glauca. NCBI lineage: Eukaryota > Viridiplantae > Streptophyta > Magnoliopsida > Solanales > Solanaceae > Nicotiana > Nicotiana glauca. The sequence continues at coordinate 166,950 of MU708560.1, read as the reverse complement.
CCTATATGCAGATTCAGGCGCATTTGGTCCCACTCTCGAGTGTTGATCTTTCTAGCTTCAGGCGAATCCGAGGAGTCTCTAGGCAGTTGTTGGCGTTCGTAGCTCGGAGCTCTTCCTTATCTTATTTTTTCATGTTCTCCGTTTCTGTATTAAACTCTATAGTTGGATTTGGACTATTCCAAATTTGTTTAGATATTCATGACTAGTGACAACCCGGTATCAGGCTGTGTTGGGTTGTTCTTCCGCATAATTATGACATTATCTGCTACTTTGGATTATTTAACCATGCTTTAGACTGTTTTCTTGTTGTTTAACTGTTTAATGTTGAAATGGGAATAATTGGAAGGTGTTGTCTTCACGACATGCGCCATCATGACCGGGTCCGGTTTAGGATCGTAACAGGTGAATGTGAGCACGTGGTTTTTGCCCTATATGAATTGTTCCCAAAAATTCAAACAAAATGATTTTTTCATTGTTTTTGCAATTTTGTGAATTTTGTTTTATTTTTTGCTAATTGTTTGCATTTTATTTGTGCATTTTAATTCATATAAAAATATACAAAATACACTTGGCATTTGTTTAAGGTTTAATTTTACATTTTAGGATTAAGTAGTAGTTAGAATTGCCTAAAAATAAAGAAAATAACAAAAATGATCTTTTTTCATTTTTAGTTTAATTTGTCTTAACTTATGGTTAATTAGGAATTAGGGTATTTGGGAATTGAATAATAGTTTTAGGAGTCAATTTGGCTTTATTTTTAATTTAGCATTTCATAAAAAATCAGGAAAATATAAATAATGAATAGAATAAATACAAAAATAAAATAAAATAAAATAAAAAAACAAAAGAAAGAAAGCAATTAAAAGAATTGGGCCATTCCAATTAGAGACCCACCTGTCCCAAACCAACCACCAGCCGAAGCACACACACGCCTAAACCGGACCAAGTACCCAGCCCAGTATGCCCTTAACCCGGCCTTCCACCCCCGTATCCAAACAACACCGTTTAGCGAGAATTAAAACCTAGCCGTCTAGGTTTAGGTGATCAACGGCTGAGAAGCACATGATCAATAAGTATAAAACGGTCGAGATCAACTCCACCCCCCTCAACTCATCATCTCCAAACCCTCAACGTCCAGAGCCTGTAATGCTGCCGCCGGAAATCGCCCACGGCGGCGGCCCGTCTCCGTTCGACCCCAAAATAACACCCTGAATCCCCCTTCTCTTCCTCTATCCAAATCCACCATCCATTTCCCTCGAATCCCACCCTAGGCCACCGAATATTAGTTCAAAGTTTTCCGGCCATAACACCA